>BLYF01000068.1:587373-612587 GCA_014905255.1 Herpotrichia juniperi
GGAGTTTTCTATCTACGAGGCGGTTCGCTAATCGAGAGCCGCTAACCAGAGGTGGACTAGCGCGGGAGCCTATTCGGGGCTCTCCGTGCGTCACTCAATAATAGGCTAATACCATTCATCCTATGAGAAAGGGCTAGTATATTATTTCGTCTACATTAACGCATAAAGTGCGTCATCTTCTGCGAGGCTGAGCGTCGAGATATACTTGTGGCGTAGTGCCCTACTTGTCACGTGTACCACTCTATCCTACTACGTACTATTTTGGTTAGCTTCCTTCCTTTAGCTTATATAGTAGCCTACGGAGCCTTCTGCTCCGTACGGCTCCCTCTCTCCTTCAATACACTCGGTTTCTACCATGGTTGACTGTCCTCGCTCTACGTGACACTACTTAATAGCCTGGCACCCGTTGAAAGCAGCTGCCCTTACTCCGTGGACTGACCATTCGAGATGCCAAAAATTACGATAAAACCTGGAGCGAACGGAGATCTGACTACTACTTTTTATTCTGAACTCTCACCAAATAAGGTGAATGGGATGGTGGAGTCGTTCAGCCCTAACTGTGAACGCCACATAATTGGATATACATATGCAGGGACCGACCACATCAAGAATAGTGCGACCCAGATGAACCCAATACCTATTACTAACATTCTTCCTAGTCTCCTTCGTTGTGGTAGTGTTTGATACATGCCAATGACGATCTCTTCCATAATGAGCCCCAGTGTTTGAGCCATGAACGCTGTCACTGCACCGAAATTGCGAACTGATGTGCCTGGGGAAAGATTGATGATGAGATTCATAACCCCCGAGGAGGCAAATGTTGCCATAACGCGTAGGTAGCGACCGATCGTTGTACCTCGAGGTACTCTAAACACATTATGAACGAGAAAGTGGGAATTGGACGAGAACTTGCGATTGGTCTGGTGCCAAAATACATTTCGTTCACAGATTGTCAGCCGAGACAACCAGTGGGGCGGTGATTGAGATGGACATATAGTTCCAGAATCGGCGCAAAGTATACGCCTCAAGAGGTGACCCATAGAACGGGGGCCATTTCTCCGGCCCACTCACTCCCAAGCCTACATCAAACAGCGTGAAAGTGTAGTAAATCCCCCCCTGCACGCAATTCAACCCAATGCCGGTGGCGATGACGGCGAAGAAACGAATTACTAGTTCTTTAGCCGTGACTTCCTGGAGGCGCGCGAAAAGGGGAATTTTGGATAGGATGAGGTACTTGACAGCAATCTCCAGATCGTCGCTGAAACTGATAGAATCGAGGGCGATATACGAAACCATAATGGTGACAAACGTGCGTAGGATGAAGGCGCGGCGCGCAGTGGTGGTAGAATTTGGGACATTTCTCACTTGGTACGGCGTCCCAACGAATTTCGAAGATGAAACAATCCCGAGGCCAAACTGAAATCGCTTGCGAGAGCAATCGCGCTCTTGTTCGTTTGGCATTGTGGCTCGATCCCACATCTCGGATGTGATAGGTTTCACGAGACCGCTAACAGGTGCATTGTGCTCGAAACTCTAACAACTGAGTAGTGCAACACCGATATAGTGATATAGATAAATGATCGAGTAACCACTTACGAGGGCTGCCCATGGTGTTCGAACCATGCGCTCCATGCATCGTGGTATGCATTTCGCGACGCAGAAAATGTTGAGCATAAGGCAGAAGAATCGAATGCCGATTACTCGTCGGACTAAGCGTGATCCTGTAAATCTAATGACAAGCACTGTGATAACGAACAGCGAAATAAGGTAGAAGATGGGATCATGGTTGAAGGAGAACGATGTGATTGCTTCCTGTGTGGAAGAGATCTTGGAGCGAGGTTGGAGGTTTCCATCATTATGACCCCCCCCCTTAATTAGGCTAAGCTTGTCTAGGCAAAACGAAAGTATAGAATTAAGGGCTGTAAATCCTATGCAACGTGTGCATACCTGTAAAAGAAAATCTAACAGTTATCCTATTCTTTATTAAACTTTTGTTAGTGTGTAAAGCGGGTGTAGGTACTGAACTTTAGCGTCAACACTCGCTTCAGGGGTTGCACGAGCACACTGGAGATCTTTTACAAGAGAAAAGATCCCTGTGAATCTGTTGGCGCTAACGCTCTGTATAGGAGGGGGGTCTGTACGCTGTCAGTATTAGTTGATGACGCTGAAGACCTTGTCGGCTAAACGATCGATAATTCCAGGCTGTTAATTATGCTATGAATGGAAGAAGAGGTAAATCGAAATTCCCGTTAACTTCATGTTCGAGATTTAGTCCTTCTTGGGAAGAGTTTGCGAATTCCTAAGATATAGCCAATGGGGCCTATGCCTCGGCAGCTGCCTTGACTACAAAGCGTCGGAATCTCACGTCCGAAGCACAATTAATCATGTGGAACTAGGAAATAACAAATAATTCAACTTCTCCCATACAAGTAGACCGGTATTCCAGGTTACTTGTACGCGACAGACACACCAGCGCTTTCTCCAGGTCTCGTGGGCTGGCTTTCTCTGTTCTTCCCATTCAATATTTACTATTATAAATCAACCATGGAGACCCCCATAACGCTTCCGCTCGAAGTGGCTACAAGCCCACTATCTGAGTTCCAAAAAATTGGGTATAATACATATATCTGGACGTCGCCTTCATACTTATTCAACACAATTAAAGAAACTCCCCTCATTCTTGTGTTTTCCTGGAATGCTGCAGCCGCAAAACATATCGCAAAGTACACCGCCTCGTACCAGAAACTGTTTCCCACTTCACGGATTCTCTTGATCCGATGTTTCACCCCGGACATATTCCGCCACACGTCAACGTATCCCCCTTTGTTTAAGCCCACCATGGACCTTGTGGCTAAACACACGAAGAGCGGTGGGGAAGTGTTAGTGCACAGTTTCTCCAATGGTGGTGGAAACCAAGTCAAGGAGTTTGCGAAAGCGTGGAAAGCGCAGTTTGGCACGCTGTTGCCTATGCGTGTGCAGATCTTGGACTCGGCACCGACAAAAGGGCCATGGATGAAGGCGCACGCAGCGATTTTCGCCTCTCTGCCAAAAAACCTTTTCTGGCGATGGACTGGTAGCACACTTGTTCATCTCCTCTTGATCCTTACTTTCATCATTGATAAGTTGATGAGACAGGAGAACAGGATGGTCATCATATGTAAGGAACTAAACGATGAGAAGGTGTTCGATCTGCGTGTGCCGAGAGTGTATTTGTATAGTCGAGCGGACACGATGGTTGGGTTTGAAGAAGCTGACGAGCATGCCGATATTGCGAAGATGAAGGGCTGGGACGTGACTAAGGTTCAATTCGAGAACAGCGCGCATTGCGGGCATGTACGGGAAGACGAAGCGAAGTATTGGGCGGCAGTGTTAGAGGCATGGAATGTAGGACCGAGGGCTGTCTGACCTTGTTGATTGAAAGATATAGGCCCTATTTGGAGAACTAGCTACGCGTAGGGGTAGGTTAGGGGTAGGTGCGGGGCAGGAGGCGTAGGCGTGACTACTCTCTACTATTTTGGTCATGTACTATGCCTACGCATATAATTTGTAGTGTATTTGTACATTTAGGGGTGTATGCAATATGAGAAAAGGGTTTCTAGTCCGCTCAAAGAGTTTCTAATTGTTAAGATTATGCGTATATATAGTAACGTTTGAGAAGCAGTCGTGGTTTTGAAGCTCGTTGGGAGCTGTCGTTGGAACTGTGGTTTGGGTAAGCTGTTAACTATGAGATGAAAATTCTGCGTAGGCAACTGCACATGCAGTTGCCTAGAATGCTTATCTTTATAAATCCAGCTGTTTAATGTACTCCTTCTTTCATCAACTTTCACCAACATGGCCATCAACTTCATCCGCGTGAGCCCCACAGGCTCCGTTCTCAGTACACAACCCCTCACATACGATGGAGAACTTCGAGATAACTTCTTAGTTGAGAAGCAGTCATTATTAATGCTTATTTACTTTATACACCCACACCCACATATATATCCTTCTAACTAAAAACACGAATCCTTACGTGATAAAGAATTTCTCTTGGATGCCTTTGCTGCTCCAGATGATATTAGCCGTTTAGGTATGTCCCAGCCTTTACAATAGCTAAAGTAATTGGGGCAATAGCTGCAGTTGTACTGCTTACACCTAGAACCTGTTAGAATTCACGAAAGATAAGCTTTCTAGTTACTTGAAGCACTTACCATCGTAGAACCCGAGACTGTAACCACCAGTTGACTGGACAGCGACAAACGTGCGGTTGGTCAGTGCGCTCCCATCGTTCACACCGAGGACATCATTTTCCAGTGTAAATGTAGCCCACTCCATCAATGTTCCATCAGGAATTCCTAGACCCGTTCTATCAACAGCGTTTAGAAGCACGCTAGTCGTTCCTGTAAGTGCCATCTCACTGGCGTTCACGTTGAAGACTGAGAAGGTCCCAGTCGGCGGGTATACCTTCACCCATAGCTTTGAGGCTGCAGCTTGGGTGCTAGCAAGTCCGTATGTGGTTGCGCCGGTCTTGAGAGATATCCATTGGTTGTTCACGGCGGCAATGGAACTAATGGCGGTATGTTAGTGATGGAGCTAGTGCATGAGGTAGTGGTTTATACGATTTTGATTGGAGTTGGTATAGCTGAGTCCCTATTAGAGGAACTCCTTGGATTGCCGATGTTGTCAACGTGCGGGGAAAGGCGGTTGTAATGCTGCAGAGCGCAGCTGCGGCGATATTGAAGGGCTTCATTGTTGGGTCTGAGATTTTGCGATTGAGTCGATTGAGTCGATTGAGTATTGCTGTAGTCAAGAGGAGGGAAGCTGGAACTCCAGAGGAACTCCCACCTTTATATACCTATCGAGAGGCATCTCACACAGAAAATGTCACAGAAAGCTCGCAATCTGCATAGTCCGCTCCTGCATCCACCTCAATCTACACGACCTCAACACTTACTAGTCCATTATTTTGCATCACACTGCATTGGTCCACCAACATTTTCCATATTGACGTCTTAGAGTTTATCGTATATAAAATCACACGGTTACGATGGACCGCAGGCAGGCGTTGTTAATGTGACAGGATGAGGTTGTATGAACCCCGGTCCGGCAACGTACCACTCGCTTCCGCCGTAGTTGCACATGGATAAATTGGCAGGCTTAGCTTTACCTTTCCTGTCAAAACAAAGTCGGGTACATCTCCTTTCCAGGAACTGCCAACTTAATGCGAAGACAAATCGACTGGCATTGTTGCAGCACAGAGGCAAACATGGTCCGTAGAAGTAACACGAGGCGCGTGCGCTTCAATTTGCAATTAATACCAAAGGCAAGAAATCAAGCACGATCAGATCATCTTGTTGCGTGTTAATTACTTCCATGACGGTATTATTGTGGCAGTTAGAATTATATTATTCAGTTGCTTAAATTGGCCATTTGCTAAAACGACAGCTCCCAACGAGCTTCAAAACCACAAGGCCATTTGCTGATCATGGTCGTTATAGTTCATCGTGGCTTTGAGGCTCGCTTTGAACTGTTATGTAACTATACTTACTGTAGGGCAAAAATTCTGCGTAGGCAACTGTACATGCAGCCGCCTAGGATTTCATCTCTACGAATTATACTAAGTATTCAATGCACTCCTTTGTTTATTATCCTTTGCTAACTTTCATTACCATGGTCGCGATAAGAAGGAGAATAAGGTGACCATGGTTATCACTCGGATTAAACAGAGAGGGCCCGTTCCAAGACATTAATTTCCTTCGTGTACTCTGATAATTCAGACCAGCTCCTCTCCTGTCTTCCCAGAACTCCCTCATGCCATAACCCTTAATCTCCAAGTATTATTCACACTCAGCACTTGCAAATAATCTGCAAACAGCGGGTCGCTCAACTCCGCATCGCTCATAAACTTCACCCAATCAATATCCATCCTCCGACTCACTGCACTCTTCTGGATCGCCGGCACTGCAAAGTTTGCCGGCTGCTCCTCTAGTTCATCAGCCTTGGCAGATGCTGATTTTGGGTGAGGCAGGCCTCAGGCGGACTACAGTTTGAGCCCCGCCTATACACGCGATTATCGTGACTACCTGCCCACGCGATTTAGGAAAAAATCCCAGACTCACAAAACGAACTGTTTGTAAAACGCAAGAACTGTATAATACAGTTTTATTATTAAACAGAATTGTTTGAACCTATAGGAAATTACTATAGCTATTTCCTATGTAAGGTTTACAGCTTACTTCTGTAATGTTGTTGCACTATTCCTCTATATGTAGAGATGCTGTTTTGGTGTTCTTGCACATTTGGCTTGGTATAGCGATTCTGGTGTCCAGGCTTTTTTTTATTAGACCGCGTGTTGCCCACGGATAAGCCCCGCACCCTGCATTGCCCCGAACTAAGTTAAGGGGACTTAATATCTATCGTAGTTTGTCGTTCCTCGCTTTCACGATCACTACCACTATTTCTGAATGAACTCTGCAATCTCAGCCATAATTAAGTGGTCGACGGCTTTGAGAAATTGACTGTTCTAATTTTCTGGAGGAAATGTCCGAGCAGACCGATGATCTCCGGTAGTGAAAACATGGCCAAACAACGTCCTGCAAAGAGAGCAATTGGAAAGGTTAGTATATTCATTCTTTACATAGTCTGATTTGTGAAGCGTGTATCGAATAGCCAACAACCGTGCTAATAATTTTCCAGAAAAAAGATGTGTGAAGTCTGCCGTAGGCTAGTCCTCGCATTGTAGTCTAGTGGTAGTGGTTCACTTGGCCTTGTCCAAGACGTTATGTTCTAGTCTGACTGTGAAAAACATAAACACCTGATTTCCCACTGTGTTGAGCTCGGCAAGGATATTGATCCTGATACAGAGCTACTTTTATCGCCCTTTATATATTGTCTGAGGTGGTACTTATTACTGCACGCTCTCATTCCATATGCTCCAAGGATTGTCATTAGTACCAAGGAAACTCCAGTCGGATAATTACGGTAACGCACGAATTGTGCATCCTGCATGGATCGACATCAACCTCATCATACGCTGGAAGAGGCACTGTCAGGAGTCACATGGGCAACGCTGCAACGCTGCAACGTATCCACAGCGACCATGCTCAGCCCCCTTTTTGCCGGACCTACGATGTTAATTGATTTCTGGAATCATTGCATTGTTCCTGCATCCCCTGCGTACGTCTACGCTGCACTGGTTTATGTCTGGGGATCAGGAAGCAATACTTTCGAAGCTTGACTTGGAAATATAAAAGCGCTACCACAAAAAAAATGCTCTTCGCAATGTTTTGATTAGCGAACAGACTCCTAATACAATTAAACACGCAATTTCTCTGACGGAAGCTCTTGGTGAGAGATATCTCTGGGTTGATGCACTTTGCATAGTTCAAGATGATGATACTAGAAAGCACAAGGAGCTTGGGTGTATGGCTATGATATATAGGAAGGCTGCTTTCACTATAATTGCACGTCAGAGGCATGATGCTTATTACGGTTTACGAGTACTACGCGGAAAATCACAACTAAAAGATTTCTCGCAACGTGTCTTCATATTTAGGAAAGGTATCTAGGTAGCGGTGCGTCGGTGGCACCGATCTGACTACAATTTACTGAAATGGGACAGTCGGGGTTGGACATATTAGGAAGACTTATTTAGCTGCAGAAAAATGATCTTCGATGATGATTGCGTACGTTGGCACTGCAATAAATTTTATCCCATGAAGAATCAATCACAGCGGCAATTGGACTTGATATTCAAGGTCTACACAACTAAATCCTCCTAATAAGCCCGCATCCTTATATAGTTGCTTTGCGAGAGTTGCTATAGTTTTATAACTGTAGAGACTTTTCGTTCCCAGAGGACGTACTGAAGGTATTTTGGGGCATTGCCACAGCCCTTACTCGTACCTTCAAAGGTGGACTTATTGGAGGACTTCCGGCAGTTTTTTTGATATCGCTCTTTTATGACAACCACAAGATCAGATGTGCCGTTCTCAGAAACTCTGGCTTCCTAGCTGGAGCTGGGCTGGGTGGAGCAGACACCTTAACTCCTGGACCTGGGCTCAAGGATCAGATTATATCAAAGATGTACTAGGCTGGGCTGAACAGAGCGAAACTACGGAACGTGTAATACTACTTGTTGTTTTAATTAAGATAGTTATAGGCAAGACGCTGTTAAAGCTTCTATTAATTAAAATTGGTTTTTTTTGAAGGCAATTAACGATCTACACGATGATTCTTTGACTAAGCTGACTAGAATTGATTACCCTTAATGAAAGTCCTGCGAAGCAACACGGATGGAGAAGATATTAAGCCAAGTATGTTCTATGTCTACAGAGCATGATTGGAATGATTTAGACCACTGACAAGGCCAAATCTCGTGCATATGATAGCACTTGCTCTTGATGTAATCAAATTAATTCACTAATCTGGTAGCGGGACGCGTTAGTGCAGGCGACAGGCACAGACAACTATAACGAGACAAAGGCGGAGGAGGGGCGACGATTTAGTTAATATTTGAATTAATCCCTTATGAAAAAAACGTTAGTAGCTGAACTAGCAGAGAAGGGAGAGAGTACGCGTAAGACTGACGAGCTAAAATGCGTGTCTATGCTCTGGAGGTGATTAATTCATGCACAGTACATGTAGATATTATTGTTGGAAGTCTTACACACCCTAAGATTCCCTCTCTATAAAACACTTTGAGCAAACGGCAACTGTGGATGTTGGGGTAATTGAGGGTGAATGATATAAATTTTGGATGCGCTGAATTGACTTTGACTGCGAACGTTGATCGCAAAGTGAGAGGAGTACATATGGACTATACGATCTGAGGGTGTCGACGACTTCTCCGCGCTTGCGGTGCTTTACAAACATGAAGACGACACAATAGCGAGTTATTAGGATGTTAACAGGTCCAAGGATTCTGATTAACGTATGACGAAGCAGCTATCCAGTTGATAATTTTTTTTAGCGACTTAGGCTTCTGATATCGCATATAGTTTTGGCGCCGAATTGACGAGATGGTAAGGCCTAAGCCTTGACTTCTCTAGTGTGTAGACCTAATTTCTTACAGAGTGTACTCTAGATATTACATGAAATCTAATACACAACTATACGGAACCTGATTAGATGTGCTTGTTCCACTGATTCTTAACTATGAGTTAGCACAGTTGATGTCCTCCAACTAATGCCCGTACCCCAATTTCGGTGATATAGGAACGCCTTTGGGATAGAAGTGCACACTAGAGGTAAATTTTGGCTAAAAATTATTGACCTTAGCTACTTTTAGCACCTAAATATACTCTCTTTACTCTGCTACCTTAACCCTAATTAGTTACAGTTAGATAGTGACCTTTTAATTAAATTGCCAGCGAAACACAGGAACACGGACCTATTCTAATGAACTAGTCATATTACTAATTAGTTAATTAGTTAACAGGCACCAGAATAATTGTAAGCATATTTGTCATTGCAGCTGTGATATTGGAGGGTGTGTTCAACTTCCTAGAGGATAAACTGCAATTGCTAATTATGTTATTCTCAGCCGCTACTATCCGATCGATGCATGGCCCGGTTTTAGATGCTTCTCCGCCACCCACTCTTGTTTCCCTTCCTCTTGACTGAAAGAAACTAGAGAAGAACACACAGCTGTTATACTGTCGTTATGCCTCTCTACCGTCTTTTTGAAACAACAGGCTCTTCCTAGCGGCTAGCAATCCGATATCACCGAGTTTGGAATCTCCCAAAATCTCGAACACCGCTAGGTCCGCCCGCACATCCCGTAGCAACCAGTTCCTCAACTCGAGGGCAAGGAGCGAATCCACACCAAATGATTCCATACGGTCGTTGATTGACCTCTCGTCTGGCTCGACACCTAGGATCTTGCATAGTTTGTTCTTCAGCGCCTCCGCAATAATCGCTGCCGCCTCTTGGACGGTCGCAGATTCTTTAAGTAGCGCAGAAAAATCTTGTGCGTTTGCTGTTCCAGTTGTGGCCTCGACTCTATTCGGCTGAATCTGGTGTAATAAACTGAACAAGCTTCTTTGCAACGCTTCTGGAACTTCACGGCCACTCTGAAGAATACTGGCAGGCAGCTCAATACCTGTGGTAATTTGACTAGCTTTAGTCGAGTCGATTTTGGTGTCAGGATTGCAGTAAAAGTCAAAGATGGTGAAGATCTCTTCCTGTTTGAGTGGTTGAAGTAGGTTGAGTCGAAGAAGCTTCGCGTGGATGTCTTTATTCTCGGCCACGAACCCTTCGCCTAGAACCATTCCGAGATCCAGAGCTACCGCTTTCTCCCCTAGTGTAGTTCGATATTGCGCTAGAGCATCTAGGAAGGTGTTGCCAGCAGCGTAGTTGCTCTGTCCTGCGTTGCCAAAGATGCCGCTTGTGGAAGCAAGCATGATGAAGAAATCCATGCCGGATGGAAGGACAGTATGGAGGTTCCAAGACCCTTGAACCTTGGGTCTGACGCTCTCGGTCCACTCTACGTAAGACATGGTGCCAAAAGGTCGATCCTATGATGAGTTAACATTCTCAATCTGTAATCTAAGTATGCCGATTAAAGCTTACTCGTAACACCATAGCTGCCTGGAAGCAACCCTTGATAGGTGGCATTGTGGTGGAAGCTTTCTGTACAGTATCTTTCAACGCCTGGCAATCACCAATGTCGCAAACACCATGTTGGACGTTCACACCTTTAGATTCAAGGTGGGTGATGACTCTACGCTTCTCTTCGCTGGTTCCAGGACCGTTCCTTGAGAGAATCAGGATATGCTTTGCACCTCGTCTGGCCATCCATGTAGTTATCTGGCGACCGATCCCTCCAAGACCACCAGCGATCACATATGTAGCGTTCGCCGAAAAACAGTAGCGAGAATTTGGGCCTTCTTGGAGCGGGATAACGGCCCCTTCAGTAACCTCTAGGACGATCTTACCGCTACTCTTCCCGCTCTGAAGGATTCGCAATGCTTGTTCAGCTTGGTCTATTGGATACGGTTGGACAGGGTAAGAAGCGCGAAATATGCCCTGTTCCACTAGGTCGAAGACCTCTCGTAAACAGTACTTGTCTTTCTGTGCCGGATTTTCCACGATAGTAGCCAGATCTACACCATGGAACGTAGAGTTTCTGATGAAGGGGTGCATGGGAAGACTTCCTCTAGAATCAATGTCTCTCCTGCCGATTTCAATGAATCGCCCGAAATTGGCTATTAGTTCCCATGAAGCGACGAGCAACTTCCCAGAGAGAGAATTCAGGATAACGTCAACACCTTGACCTTGGGTCATACGTCTGACTGCATCGGCAAAGGATGAATCCCTGCTGTAGAATATATGATCAGCTGGAATCGCGTATTGCTCCATGAGTAAATTCTTCTTGTCGATAGATCCGACGGTTGCGAAAATTTCCGCGCCGATATACTGCGCAACCTGTACTGCAGCTTGGCCTGTGCCACCGGCCGCAGCATGTATCAACACCCTTTCACTTTTCTGGAGGCGTGCTACGTTTATGAGACTATGGTAGGCTGTGCAAAAGGCGGTCGGAATAGCTGCAGCGTCTACGAAAGACAGTGTGTTCGGAATTTTGATGACCTGGAAATCCCAAGCTCTGACGAAGCTTCTATACGACTCCAAGGATCCAAGAGCCACACGGTCGCCAACTTTTACATGCTTGCTGGAAACTGCGCTACCCACTCTGTGCACGTGACCAGCGCATTCGCTACCTAGCTTATCCGTGTTGACTCGTCCGAGGAGGATTAGGCACTCTTTGAAGTTGACCCCGATTGCCTGGACTTTGATTTCAACTTGATGTGGCTCCAAAGGTTCGTAGACACTCTCGTCATTTACCCATTGTAACGTATCAAGAAATCCTGGGACTCTGATATCGAGCTTGATGGGCATGCCACGGTTGAACACTTGCATCCTGACTTCCTTCCGAGTCCGAGCGGATATATGATCGTTAAGGTATGTCGCTTGCGTCAAGCGGTTGACGCATAGTCGACCTAATAATTCTCGATACTCGGGCTCTGCGAAGCCAGTCGTGATGCCACGCTGGAAGGCTGCAAAAACCTTGGCAATTTGAGATGCGGTTTTGATCGCTGATTCGCATGTGAATTTCTCAAGAGTCACTGTAGCAACCGGGATGTTGAGGTCTTCACTGTGACAGGTTCTGCAAAGACCTTCAGTCATCGCCCAGTACGGAGCGGATTCGGTAGCAGATCGTGGGTTGTTGCAGCCTGCCCATAGGATACTTTTCGAAGAAGTAAGGATTTTTTGAAGGGCTTTGAAATCGTCTGGTCCAATATCAGATAGTACTGTAGTCTCCAGACCTCCAAGGATCAAGCAATGGCATGCTGGGCAGTCTTCCAACTGAGGGACGCGGTCAAAGGTTACTATTTTCGCCAAGTCCATATCTTCCGTCAATGACTGCTTGAGAATCTCTGCTGTCTCCATCTCGAAACTCGAGTGCTTATTTACCAACAATGTCAGCGGGGTTTGACATGGCTTAGTCGGAACTGTTTGCTCTCTAACATCGTCGGAGCTGGCAGAAGATATCATGATGCTCCAGCCATGACACCGATCGGAGTCCCAATCCCGGAAAACATGCTCGGTACCAGTGAAACCAGACTGTCTCAGGAGTGTGTCCCATTCGTCTTCGGGGAAAACAGCGCTGGCATTATTTTTGCGCCACTGCTCGGTGCTACGCCACCACCCAGGAAGTGTGCCGAAGATGAAGCCAGTTTCTATCTTACTGGGAGTAGTCATCTCAGTGAAAATAAGCTTTCCATTAGGTTTAAGAAGCTTTCGAACATTCAAAAGAGCGGCGTCCAGGCTGTCGGTAGCATGAAGAACGTGCGCAGCAATGATGACATCGAACTGTTCTTCTGGACGGAACCCTTGAGCCACTGGGTCCTCTTCTATATTCAAGACACGATAGGCTATACGATCTCCATATGTACTAAATCTCACTTGTGCTTTGGAAAAGAAAGAAGCGCTTATGTCGGTGAAGGTGTACGTTGAATAGCGAGTACCGCAATCCGGTCGGTCGAGGACGCTCAGCATCCCGGTAGTAGTAGCACCTGTACCAGCACCAATTTCGAGAAACTTTAAACCTGAGTCTTTGTGAACCAATAAGTCAATGTATGAATTGAGCATATCAAAGGCCTTTCCAGCGGTGTTAAGTTCCTCATAGAATTCGAACAAGAAGCTGTCATCTTCGAAAAGGAGTTGCAGAGGTTCTGTTCGGCCAAGTAGGATGCCTTCGAGATTGTGGCCCATAGTTGCGTTGACTATTCCTCGACTGGAGTGCGACTCGACGCTCTTGGTGAGCTTTCGTAGTGTTTCGGGGCTGTTGATCAACGCATGTCGGTCTGAATAATCCATCAAATTTGATCCATGCTTGTCCGAGTTGAGATATGAATCAACCCTTGCTTGCAGCCACCTTACGTAGTCGCTCATGGAAGGAATCGGCTCTTGCCCTTTTCTTTCCATTTCCTTCAAAGTCTGTGCAGTGAAGCTTAGTAGTATAAGCTCGATGTCCTGGTAATACTGCTCCGGTTCATCGTAGCTCTTGCGTTGCTGGATGCAGTAGTCGGAAATTTCTGCAGAACTTAGGATGGAATGATCGGGTTTCCAATCCATTTCGTAGCATAAAGCGTTATCTTTTTCTTCCGTATCTGCACTGCTAATATCGCGCGCCAATTCGGTGACCTCGAGTTCGTCTACTACCACACGGAGACTTGAATCAGACTGTGAGAACACCGTAAGTGAGCCTTGGGCACTCCTTCTGCTTAGAAATTTTGCTTGGATGTTTGCAATCTCTTGTTCTGATTCTCCATGGCCGGCGCCAAGTGCTGATACCCATAGCCGAGTCAACCGCGAAGGTACCAAGGTAGGTAAAGGAACCGTGAGGCCCTTACTGAGAGATGGGATCGCTAACTGAAAGATACCGTCCAAAGTTGAGGGGTGGATAGTGTAAGAGTGGTTGTGTGTGGAAGGTGTGTACGGAAGAATCCTGGCGTAGGCTCGTCCTTCCATATCATAGTGGATATCTGACAGAGGCTGGAAGGTCGGACCGTACTGCAACCCCGACATTATAGCAACCTTTTCATACATATCGCTGGCCCCAATAGCCTGCTGACAAGATTTCAAAGCAGAATGATGACCCATCTGAGCTTCAAGTAACTTGAGCTTCTCCTCAGCTTCAGCAGATACGCTCTGAGTTGCGCGCTCATAATCGGCTTGGATAAGTCCGTGACAAATCTTCTGCCAGGCACCATCATTACGCATAGTAAAGATGCGAAACTTAAAGAGCGCGTCTTTGCTCCCGGCATTACTTATCGGCACCATGCTCAGATGAGTTTCGGTCCTTCCAGGGGAATTGGCGATGACCAGCGGAGCCAAAAACGAGATTTCTGTTAGTTCGAAACCTAACGGGTTTGCATTCCGGTCCGACAAAAGCTGCTTTATTGCTTCAATCGCCATTGCAATCATGCCAGAGGCGGGATAAAGCATTTTGCCATTGATTTGATGATCGGCAACCCATGGCATCTCGTCCTTTTTCATGGTCCATGTCCACTTCGCGTCGAGAGGGTTCCAGTCCATCGCAGGTGCACCCAAAAGTGGATGAAATCTGTGACCTCGTTGTCTGAGGGCATTCGACCTCGCGGATTCGTCCCAATAGACTGTAGAATGATTAAATGGATACTTCGGCAGATCCAATATGGTATGCGATTGATGATCGGGGTCAGCATTCAAGGCAGCGATCTTTTTGAGCTCAACATGAAAATTGCGGCAGTGAAGCTCTCCGATCGCAGCTAAGGTCGTCGAATCTGCTGCTTTTCCTCTCTGGAGAAAAGAGGTGTAGAAGACGTCCCCGGCGCTCCGAGTCTTGGATATCTCCCGAGAAGGACCTTTCAAGGCCGAATGGGGGCCAATCTCCAACCATCCTTGTACGTAGACGTCAAGATTATGGCTTTGATCAATCTTCTTTACCACTTCATTATCTTCAGAGCTGGAAGTGCACATTTGTACGGCGTCAACGAACTGTACAGGTGACACCATGTTGCGGACCCAGTATTCTCCAGAGCAAACAGTCTCCTGTGAAACACGACCTGGAATTGTTGAAGATATCATGTGAGTCTTATTCAATGTGCGTCTCGTCTTCAAATTAGACAGAGATGCCATGTAATCCTCAGCCACTGCCTGCATTTGTGGGGAGTGGTATCCTACATCGACTTTGAGTTTTCTGGCAAAAGTGTTCTTGCCTGTAAAATACTCTACTACAACGTCAAGGTACTTTTCGGGTCCGGAAATTGTGATATTGCTGGGACTGTTGATACAGCTGACAGTGAGACGTGCTGCTTCGAAGCGTCCTGGCTTCATTGCTTCAAGCTTTGCTAGTTCATTAGGCACATCCTTAGCTGATATACCAACAGAGACCATTGTATGACGTTCTGAAGTCGCGTCTTTCGAAAGGTTTGTTGTAAGTAGGCCTCTAGAGTACGAAACTTTGATCGCGGATTCGTGATCCAAAAATCCCACACAATACGCAGCAGCGATCTCACCAGAGGAATGACCTACGACTGCTGTAGCGTGAATCTCAAGGTATTCTGCAAGATCAACTAGAGCTAGTTGAACAGCTGTTGAGATCACTTGACTGAACTCGGGTTCGTTCATCCTGCTTAAATCTGGAGGAGCACTCATCTCATCTACTAGATTCCATTTGCAGCCGAATGTTTTCAGATAGTGTTGGGAACGAGTCAAGCTAGCCTCCACGATTGGCCAATCCAGCAACTCGATGCCCATTCTCGGCCATTGAGCACCTTGTCCTGTGAAAATGAACCCGAGCCTATGGTTTGACCCCTTGCCCCGGCGAACTGGCTTCGAGAGCATGGTTTCGAGTGTTGAAAAGTCGGAGAGCGATCTAAGAACTGCGTACGACTTCCACCCATGTAAAGTGCGACGAGTGTTCAAGGTTGACAGAACGTCTTGAAGCAAGCCATGCTGGGCATATTTAAATGATGCACCTTTGGAGAAGAATTGGGCCAGAGCCTTAGCCTGTCTGAAGTTTCCGCCCTCGTCTGCCGCAGAAAGGAGAAGAAGTTGCGTTCGCGAATCATGGAGCCCTGCTTCGCTGACAGCTTCCAGATCGAGCCCAGTGGCAACGTTGTCAGTGCTTAGACCTTCTTCAAGGGCGGCCAGATTTGTCGTATTGAAAAAGGATAGAGGGAGCACATTTTGCTGATGATTAATACTTCGAAGGAAGTCTTCAGCAGATTCAATAACGATATGAGCATTTGCTCCTCCAAAACCGAAGGAGTTTATTGAAGCTCTTTTAACACGTGCTGCAGGCCATGGAACGCTATTTGTTGGAAAACTCAGCTTCAAGAACTCGGCGTCGATGTTGGGGTTGAGAGTCGTAAAGTTTGTGTTCGGAGGGATTATGCCTCGCTCGACAGCGAGGACCGTCTTCACCACACTTGCAAGCCCGCTAGTCCCCTCTAAGTGTCCGAAATTGGACTTCAAAGCACCCACATATATAGGATCGTCATCCTTTCGGAACTGCATGAATGATTCGCCGATTGCTCTGGCTTCAATGGGGTCGCCGACAGCGGTTCCAGTCCCATGTGCTTCGAAAAATCGAGTGTCAGCCATGTTAAGGCCAGCTTTTTGATACGTGTCACGTATCAATTGCAATTGCATTTCTTTGCTGGGCTGGGTGATACCTCCACTGGTATAGCCGTCTTGGTTCATACCAAAGGATCGGATGACGGCTCGTATTGGATTGCCATCAGTGATCGCTTTCGACACCGGCTTGAGGATCAAAGTTGTAAATCCTTCCCCTCTGCCGTATCCATCTCCGTCAGCGCTAAAACTTTTGCATCTTCCAGATGGCGAGAGGAAGTTCAGGTTACTGAGTGCGATGTTGAATTCAGGTCCGAGGATAAGGTTTGAGGCGCCCACAATTGCCATATCAGAGCTCCCTGATGATAAACCTTGACATGCAAGGGCCATTGCGACAAGACTGCTGGAGCAAGCTGTGTCAATGTACATGCTTTCGCCATGTAAATTGTAGAACCAGCTTAACCTATTTGCAAGAATTGATCCCGCAGAGCCGATCGCATTGTATTTTGGGATGTTTTGCGTATCCCGTAACTGCATGTGGGCCCAGTCGTTGGTGAAGCATCCAATATGCACAGATGTTTTGGACCCTGATACGTCTTCCAGACTCAGGCCAGAATTTTCCAAAGCGTGATATGTTGTTTCCATTAGACCTCGTTGTTGAGGGTCCATAGAGCCGACTTCATGCGGTGCCATCGAGAAAAAGCCAGCATCAAAACCCGCAACATCACCCTCTAGGAAATGTGCTTCTCGAGGCTTGATCTATCACCAAATTGTCAGCCACAGCATTGTCCAACGTGGAGAAAGGCTCACGTGGTTAGGCATTTTAGAGTCCTGATTCCAGAAAGCATCAATATTGAACCGATCTTTGGGGAACTCGGTAGCTGTGCATCTTCTATCCATAAGGATTTTCCAGAATGTGTCTGGATCCTCAGCACCTTGAGGAAACTTGAATGACATGCCGATGATAGCTATCGGCTCGTCAATCTTTTGACTTGAATACTCATTTGTTTCAACAGAGCCCGTGATCTCGCCAGAGAGATATTCTGGCCGATATTGATGCGTTCCTAGCCGATGTTCCTCTGGTGAATATAGAGCAGCATCGCTACCACTGCCAGAGCCACCCTCGGATGCTAGCGCAGAGTCGTTGAAGAGCTGCGGTTTGAGATGCTCGTGTATAGTGCCCATTGACAACATGATGAACAAAAAAACTACTCTTAGGTCAAGAGCTTTCAAGTGTTTTGATATGAGCGTCCAAAGGTTTGCTTGGGCCAAACGAGGAATATGAAGATTTTGGGTAGAACAATCAGAGTTCTTGACATTATGCCGGGAACTCTGGGGACATACTTCTGCCTCAATTTTTCGTCTACGGCGTAGCCCTTGTGAAACCTAGAGTAGAAACCAATATTTCTTATTTCTTCTTAGCCCCGAGTTGTTTAGAGTGATATGCTGGTCTAAAATCACACATGCCGATTAGAAAGACGGCACAGTTAGCATTAGGCAAATGAAGAATTCTCAAGGCAGTTTTTGATACTAGGGTCAAGCTTTCAGCAGGGGCCCGGCTATCAAGGTATTTCTGTGAACGCAAAAGACGTACGTTAAATTAAGCTGTAGGTCATTCACATGCATTGGAATAGAAGTATTATCTTTTTTGCTCCACATATAAATTAACGGGGAGGCTGTATATTGGAAGGATGTGGATTGTTGCGCTGTAACTTTGCAAATCCCATACTACTGCATGTCCGAATGCTAGCGAGTGGGAAGGTCTTGTTGCACAAGAAAGTCCCAGCTGTGGAGGCATCAAGTAGGCAACTTGTCAGCCCGCATCAGTCGGAGTCCGAAGAACCCTGACCTTGAGGCACACCGAGCATCGATATTGCGTTCGAAGGAACCTCAATTCGGACGAAGCGTTGTAGTGATCGGCATACTTGTAGCACACATTTGTGAGGCCGACTTACTCGTCACCGAAGGAAGTTTCCAACTCACATCAATTTGGCCACAAATCATGTCTAACAAACAAATCCGCCGTATCCTTGTATTTCTCGATGTTGGCGCATCTGCGCACAAGAACGGCATTCCTCAAGGACGAATCCTCAAATGCGATCTTGATGGCACGAACCTAAAAGTCGTCTGCGAAGGATTGTACGCACTCCCAGATGGAATTGCCGTAGACAGCGACGAAGGATTCATCTATTTCACCCAGATGGGCATGCCCGGCACCAAAACTGGTAGCTTGTCGCGCGTCCGCCTCGACGGCACCGGATGCGAAGAAATACTTGGGAGGGGGAAAACGTGGACCCCGAAGCAGCTTCTCCTCGAACCACAGTCCAAGAAGCTCTACTGGGCTGATAGAGAGGGCGCAAAGATATGGAGGGCAAACCGAGATGGTAGTGATGCTGAAGTCTTGATTCAAACTGTTCCCAGCCCGCTACAAGTCAGCGTTTCTGATCAAACAAAATGGTGCGTGGGTATCGCCGTGGACTACGAAAGGCGCAGGATCTATTGGACGCAGAAGGGCCCCTCGAAAGGCTTCCAGGGACAATTGTGGATAGCTAACCTGGATGTTCCTGAGGGCGAAACGCCAGAAAACCGATCCGACAAAAAGCTCCTACTGTCAAAGCTTCCTGAACCGATTGATCTGGATATTGATACGCAAAGGAATGTTCTGTTCTTGAGTGACAGAGGCGAAATACCCCTTGGCAACACCATCTCCGCAATAGATGTAAATTCTTTAGAGGCCATAAAACCAAAGTTCCTGGTTTGGAAGTTGCATGAAGCGATTGGTATTGCATATGATGCTGAGGGGCAGAGGATCTACATGACGGACCTGCTTGGTGGGCTCTATTCGGCAAATGTAGACGGAAGCGACAAGAAGACATTACACCCCGACCTGGGAGAATTGACCGGTATCACCATCGCAAACGACTGGGATTGAAATTGACCAGAGCTGGCCCTTTTTGTAGCTTAATTACACATCAAATGTTGAAGCGCTCATATGTGTCGTTGATCATGCTCTAATCGGTGCTGCACAGAAGCGTTGCGCTACCATAATTGCACTGTAGACATACTAACTTCGCAAATGTGGCTTTCATTATTCTAGACATAGAGTCTATATACAGTGAAAGGAAGAATTCCGAAATCGTTTTGCTATCAATCTCCCGCTAATCTCTCATGTCGACTATCATAAACTTCATACACGTGTTGATTTCACTTCAATCGTATCAACCAACTCGATAAATCCAACCCTGTCGTCATCAATGGCCGAAGGACCCGAAGATGAAGCTGTTGCGGAGTAGGCAGATTTGGCATGTTCGGGAGCGGGGAACGTGTGTCTCGTGCGTTTAGTTGATCGTTCGTTTGCGTACATGTTTGTGCCACGCCTTCGAGAAATGGTCATCGACAAGCCAGATTTCTGGTAGAACCTGTTCGCTAGTGGGCGGATATATGGTAGGGTTGAGCATATAAAGTAAGCTCCCGCTTCCGCGATGGAAAGAAGCATGGTTGTAACGCCATAGTACGTAGGGTCTTTATTTAAGTCGACAGTGAAGAAGCCCACAAATCGGATGAGCGCGGCAATAATGCCTCTTCGCATGTTTGTTAGATTTGACTCAATCAATGAGGACGAACTGCAACTCACAAGCCACCAGTGAGGAAAGTGAAAAAGATCCCAACCCTTTGCAGCTTGGAAACCTGCAGATTCCAGACTGTGGAAATAGGAAGGAGGAGAATCACTATGTCAGTGAGAATATTCGGAATACTGAAATATCTGTACGAGGCTAGTAGATTGGAGCAATGCCCGTTGATGCTTTTGTCCCATTTGAATCTTAATGGCTGGCAGATTGTAGCCCAGACAATGACACCGACACTTAACCATTGCAGTAGGACGATAACAATCATCGCCCAAGTAAGGCGTCGTACGGTCTTGCTGGTGATGCTACTAAACACCTTCAGGTAAAGGAACAACAGCGTGAGTTTCGGAACGGTGACGGCAATCACATAGAGAAACTCCGTCGCTGTTTGAAGTTGTAGGTATCGTTTTATGGCTATTGGATTGTGGAGCAAATGATATTCGATATGGCGACCGGCGCCACCGATTTTGACAATGACTATGATAACTGTAAGTCTTCTTGATGTAGTTCTTTTCGAGGTGTGCTACTCACGAATCCCAATGACAGAGAGGCCAATAACACAGATAAAAGAGAATGCAGGTAAAACCCATACATCCCATAAGTCTCTGGCGCTGTGAAGAATGCGCGACATGACGAAAAGGCCAAAGAAGATAGTACTAATGACGATAAAGGCGATGCTGGTGTCTAAGAGCTTCTTGCTGCCATCCTGCGCGAGATATTCTGGTGGCAGTTGCATGAGCTGTTCAGGCGTTGGTAGCGACATGGGAAGTGTGATGCGTAACCTGTACACTGCTCAGATGGAGGTTCGTCAAAGTATGATTCTCAACACCGATTACAATTACAGTGCTGACTATGCGCTTGTTCAAGCCCGATCTTATGAAGACCAGCACGGTCTTGTTAAATTCACATGAATGGCGATGCAGGTATGAGACCCTCGCCGCTTGTAGCCCGGCCTTGCAGGGATGAGGTCAACATGGTATCTCCGCGATATATATGGCCAATGCGCCCTAAAGATTGGAAGAGGGGATGATTATGCCTTGTTTATCGTTTTAGGAAGGTTGGGAGCATTAATATATGCACGATACTATACATGAACGCCGTTGGGCGGGTGAGGCGTAGTTGCGACATATGCACTCAGGGCGTTTATTCCCGTTGAACCCCGGTCAACAAGGGAAACAGGGCGCTTTATTGTGCAGACTCAAGTCCAATTTTTAGATGTAGTTCGAGGCCGCTACTGGTCTAGATTTGGCTATGTTTTGATAGCGAGGAACCTCTTTGTCTCAAAAACCACTCGACCCGACCATTGTCCAGTAATTAGTTTGAAGTAACCCCCTAGGATCCACAACGAACTACCGTACAAGTGAAATGAAATTTCTCTGCCTTCATGGGCTCGGTACTAGCAATAGGGTGGGTGCACAGCCATTCACCGTCGTACTAATACACAACTTCTTTGTTGGATCATGAGCTGATCGAGTAGTAGGTGTTTCAAATGCAAACAGGTTAGGATCAAACCTATATCCCCGAAATAACAACTTAACACAACTTTGCCAATAGCTGCATTTCGATACGAAATCGCGGACCACCACACATATGAGTTCGTGCAGGGTGTAGTCCCTTGGGATCCGCCAGCAGGTCAGTCAAATCGATGAATCACAGCTGTTTCGAGACCATAACCAACACCGTCTTAGAACTTAACAACTTATCCAATCCTTCGGAGCAGCACTATGCATACTATGACATCACGTCGCCATCCAGCTTTGTGACAGCTCTAGACCAGCTGAACGCATACGTTGCAGCCGAAGGACCCTTCGATGGTGTGATTGCCTACTCTCATGGCGCAGGATTGGCAGCAATGCTCCTCGTTCGAGAAAAGCACCTGAGGCCTTCCGCATCTCCTCTATTCAAAGTGGCCATCTTCTTTTCTCCGGTGTCGGTATATGACCCAGTGGTCTACCTAGAGAGACAGGAGGTTCGAGTTCTAGATGATGTTGGTGATGGTCCTCCTGCGATTGATATTCCTACGGTTATTGTGTATGGCGAGGGTGATACGAGGAAGGAGGAGTGTAAGGGTATGAAAGCCATCTGTAATCCAAAGTCCGTGTGGGAGTATGTGCATGATGGTGGGCATGAGGTGCCAGGAATTGGAGTCAAGAACGCAATTTCTGAGACAGTCAAGGTCGCACGCAGAGGTATTACGACTGCGGAGCTCTCAGCAATCAAAATTTAATGTACGTTTGAAGGCCAGAACTTTAGAGGGTGTCTTTACGCACCACTCGAACCACAAGGAGCACAAAAACGACGTGAAGCTCACTAATCGAACATTGATACGACTGACGTGAAGAAATCTTTCAACCATCCCTTTCCCCATTTACTATGGCTCTATATTTTAATTGCCTCTATCTCAGTCTGTAGCCATCGTCCTAGCCGAACCGTTTGTATTTCTTTGGCCCTCACAGGCTCGATTACCCCTTAAGAATAATTGGCTTTTTCTGTGACTGCAGTAGGCTAGACAAAACCGATGCCACTGCAAACCCAATCATGACCTTCATCTGAAGATTATAGTACTTGCCATTTATCTCGCGAACGACAGCTTGTTTCACTGGGGAGAGTATAGCAATAGTCTCTGTTTGGTACAAGAACGTTGCAGCCTCTTGCGGACTAAGTACTTTCAAAAGATTGTGTTGAAGGGAGGGGCTGGCAGCAGACGTGGTAATTGCCAATGCGAGAGCACCGCCTAGAATGCGCATTTGTATAATCGCTCCGTTTGCCACAGCTATATAAACTATCAGCTTCTCCCTCTTTATTCAATTGTATGGAATAAATAAAACTTACCAAGATATTGTCTCTCAACAATGTACGGCGGGAGCAAAATCACCATCACATTGAAGGTTCCTACGCCTACCCCAGTTAGGATCTGGAATCCATATTGCGGCCCCCAGATAGCCGTTGAGACAGGTGTCTGTGACAGGCCTACAGTCCCAGCGATCATGAGAAAACCTGCGAAGATCAATACATTGACGACGGGAATCTTGGCCTTGCTGGTAATTATGGAGGCGATGACAGATGAAGATGCCATCACCGTGGCAAAAGGGAGCAGACGAACTCCTGCGGCTATGGGCGAGAGGCCGTTTACGAGGACGAAACGCTGCGGAATTTGAACAATAGTCACAGTCATAATAGCACCGGCCAGCCATGAATTGCTAAGAGCGATTAGCGAAGCTATGCGGTGGCGTAGAGTAATAAAGATACATACGCCATAACTGATAGAAAGATCCTATTGGTAAGGAGTTTCCATGAAAGAATAGGATCGATGCTTTTAGCGTGAGATGTCATACGCCACTGCCAAAGCAAGAATGCCAGCAGGAAGACTGGCGCCAGGATAAGCGGAGCCAGCACCTGAGCAGAGTCCCAAGACTCCCCCTCGGCGGCCTGCTGTAGTGCTGCAGTGATCAAGACAGAAGCACACAGGACCGTTAAGACTCCGAAAAAGTCGAGCCTAAACAGACTGTGATACCGCTTAAGAGGTGTCCCGGCTGAGTTTCGCTGGCGCAGCGCAGCAGCTGGCTCAAGTGCAAGCTTCCTTGGCATGGCGAAAAACAGTAAAATGATTGTCGTCACCCCTATTGGAATACTGCAACACGATATTTAGCCTGGGTAGTTCCAAAACGTCACAACTTACTCACTTAATCAAAAATGCCCATCTCCATTGGCCGATCTGAGCGAAAGCAGCTCCTATAATGGGCGCGACTGCCAACGATATCGTTATGGTAAAGCTGATGATGGCTCCATAACTAGCCCATTTGTGTGGAGGTCTGAGTTCAAACCCATAGAGAGTAGCGATTGCGGTAATCCCGCTAGCGCCTATGCCTTTCATCCACCGAAACATGATGCTTAATGAGTAAGCGCTTCTGCTTAAGCCAGTTATCTATTTTAACTTACAGTTGCAAAATAGACTGCGAGGCGCCACAAGCCCCCGAGAAGACTACGAATATCAGGAGGCATACCAGCAAGGCTTGTTTTCGCCCAAAAATATCAGAGAGTCTTGATATGATGATAGGGAAGCCTGGCAACAACGGATTAGAAAAGATTGAGCGTCCAGAAAAGCAGCACGCACCTCCATATGTCAGGAGATATGCTGTAAAAACCCACGAGCTACTCTGGAATCTGCCCAAGTCATTCGTGATTGAAATAATCGCCGTACTGGTTACGGATGACTCTGTCTGAACAATGAATAGGGCCAACCCTGTCCTAAATACGATGAGTCGCAAAATTCTAGCACTGAGACCAATGGCTTACCCTAGAGCAATTAGCACGAGCCTCAAACCCGTGATCCATTTGAGGGATTCTGTCGTAGATGCGACTACACTATTCTCGATTTGAGCATTGCTCTTTTCAGCGCCGGTCCTCGCTGATGCCATGGCCACGGGAAGGTCTTGCAATGAATCAGTCATTGTGTTAGAGAGGAATGTGGTATTCGTTGTGCAGAGGCACTACAACAGAGCCAAAGAGGGCTGATTATACAGGTGTCAATTATTGTGTTCTAGACACGCATGCCTCTGGCGAAAGGTGGGATGCAGGCTGTGAGCCGGCGCGATGATAGGATACCCTAGACGACTCTCCCTCGCAGGCTTTATAACCGCAGGATCAGTTACACTGTCGGGCCGTCTCTGCCTTCCCCATTCACACCGAGGCGGATGAATGGCCGAACGGCTATTTACGAAGAATGGATCGCCCTTAATGCGCAGCAACAAAAGACATGCAAATGCACGATAGCGTTGGCGAACGCAACGGCCTGCAATCATAAATTAGATCCCTGCTGCTACCCAAGAGTCTGGGTTCGGAGACCGAGGAATCTCCAATATTGGCTAAGTACTTCTGCGGCACGGCAAGTGCAGTAGGGGAGCTAAGGAAGCCGGTACAGTAACACACATTAAGTCTGGTGACACGCTGAATTCTACACCAAAAATGACACTTTTGCTACATTTT
>BLYF01000070.1:7519-51309 GCA_014905255.1 Herpotrichia juniperi
TCTGTTATACCTGGCCCGGTTGATTCTGTTATATCTGGCCCGGTCAGTACTTTTATATCTGCCCCAGCAAGAATTCGATCAACACGTAGGAGTTATGCAACTTGGCCTCGTGTACATAAAGTTCATGTACCTGCAGCACGTTAGGAGTCGGCGATGTTTTTGTTCACAATACCTTTGCGCCGCTTTCTTTGTGCTGTAATCATAGTACCTTGTTCTTCTTTCGGTTTATTTTCCCTCTATAATTTTTCTTAGTATTAGGGTCGAGTGCGTAGCTAAATATTCTCTATTCGGTACAAGAACGTAGGAAGCGAGCGAAACTTCGGCTTTTGGCAAGATCGAAATCTGAAGACAGCCTCTTCACTGGACCTTGTATTTGTTAAGTGACTCATTTGATTACCTGACTTCACTATAGAGTATTCTATAGCAGTCTGAGGAGCTTTGGGCTCCGTAAGGCTTCCTCACTCATTCAATACAATTGATTTCTAGCATGGCTGAATCCCCTCGCTCTACGTGCCTACTGAGAAACACATCTGGAACCCATCTGGAACCCAAGGGAGGCTCAGCCCACACAAAAAGCTCCCGAATGAAACATTTTCCGTGCAGATTCTTCCGCAAATCTATGCTTCTCGCAGCCGTTCAAGATGAAGATACTACGCTGGTTCAAACTAATCTGAAGAGTGGATGCCCCGCAAATAGTAAAAATAGGCCTAGGCGTTCAGTACTCCTCTCGGCAGTGCAGCAAGACCACACTACTATTGCGGTTCAAATGTTGAGGCGAGGGATCAAGGCTAATGGATCCCGCTAAATAGAGCAGTTTTTCGGGGGCACGGTAATGTGGTCAGGGTATTACTTGGTCAGGGGGCTAGTCTACATGCTGAGGGTATTGACGTGGAAATGGCTTCTGTGTACCGGGATGGGGTGAGATTACTAGAGCTTGGTGGTACGCGAATTTTTTCGGAGTAAACTACGTCTTTGAAATTGCTGATAAATAGCAAATTTCCGTCGCTGAAGGTGAGTATGGGAAGATTTGGCTAACCTCCATGACCGAGCACCAAAATTATACGCAATAAAGCTATATAACTGTGCCAATTTATTGCGGTTACAAATCCCTTTGAACAAGATATGGCAGATTCTAGTTACAAGGAGACGTTAAAAATGCTTATTAGAAAATAAGCTATATCTTCCTTTTGCATTCAGGTGGTTACGCCAGTTGCAGCTTGATCAGTCGTTGGTAGGAAAAATTAGGCTTCTCAGCAGTAGGCAATGACTGTTAAACAGAGCACTGAGTAAGGCATAGCCGCCCTTGAATGGTTATTCTTAAAGAAATCTCAGATGTGGAAATGGATATTTAACCGTTCAAGTTACCTAACACTACGCAGCTCCGAGAATCCAGAACTATAAGCGACTTTTGAGCCGCCAGAGATATCAACAATCAATTCAATCTACTTTCCAAATGGTGCCGCGCTAATCTAATCAAATAGGAGTAATGCCTATACGGGTAATTCTCTAGCCCGAAGAGTTAATCGACAAACTTGACCTTCACTTTGTGTGTCCGACTTAATTGGTCGTTGACATCTCTGTGAGCTGCAACCCTCCTTAAGTTTGTGACTTTGGGTTTGCTCTCTTTTTATACATATGCCGCTAGAAGGGTGATTTTGAAGGGGCTTGGGACTAATAGTGATTCGAGCTTGTAGACGAAGGAGATGACCAACGTCTGTTGTCTTGACATTTTTAGTTTCTGGAGACACGGCATGAGCAACAGCAACATAGCTATATCCGTACCTATATTAAGGCTGCTATAAATTATTTGGAAAGCAAACCTGTGGAAGCTTTTGAATTTGAGAGTATGATATCTTAAAAAGTTAAAAATGAAGGTCATAGATGTTCTTATCGTGTTGGACATCATGGCCACGCATATTAAAGTAAGAATTTGTGACTTGGAAAACGTCTTGGGCGCGAAAAAATCGATACACCTTCCTACAGCCTTTGCTTCGCAATCCGGCTCATCGTCTTGTCGAGTATCGTCAACTCAACATCATCCAATTACTACCGAGGTGTGGTTGCTACATTGCTCTATTTTGAACTTTATAAAGTAGAGTAGGCATCGACTTGCACATGGGATATGCTAGGCTCCTCTAGCAGGCTCAACTTGGGTTCTGATATTGGATGATTGTCTAGAGAGCTATGGTGTTGTTTACCGCCGGGTTCTAGAAGGTGAAGGTCCCGCCGCCGGGGAAGACGAAGCTGCCAAGCGAGGCAAGAGTCTTAAACTAGGCCTAGAAGGTGATTAGGAGTTGCAAGATCACCGGGGCTAGCAGATTCGCGATAAAGCCTTGGGTCGAAGGCTCGACTGAGGTCCACGACGCGCCGCCGCCCTCAGAATTTACAGGTGATGTGGGGAAGCTCGACTTGTTGTCTTACAGCGCAAACTGAACGCATTCGTAAGACTGTGTGTCGCCTACATTTACAGACTCGATTGCGTAATAGGTACTCCAATTCCAATCAAAGGTTGGCGACTCCCAGGCAATGGGGATGGACGGAGTAGGACCGTGGCTGGGCGGGGTATATGAATAGCCGACCGAAATTGACATGGTGCCATCAACGGCCGTAGCCGACTCCAGATTGAAGGTTGGTGAAGTTAGCCGTTGTGTTGCTGTGGATGGCAGATTTGGCCGAGCAGGTGCCCCCTCCCTCGCCCCACGAACGAACTGTCGGCATTGGATATTTGCGTCGGTATGGTTAGGTGAGGGTAAGCCTCGCTATTGCTTGCCATTGGCGTAAGGAGGGACGAGGTCGCTTGCGCGCTAGAGGTCGCGAGTTGCTATGTCACACCCGCCTTATCCAATTTAATCGACTCCACATACTAGCTGATGGCCCTACTAACCCCTGAGAAACCGAATTCCGTCTGCATGGATTTTATCAGTAGTGGCGAGGTGGTTGACGCCAACCCAGGCGTAATTTGAAAAACATATACGACACGTCACAATGCCCTTGCAACACAAGGCTTTTCATTAGCTGGTAAAATTATAGAACTCTAAGTATATATTCCTAGATTATAATTGGCAATGATTGGCAACAATTAGACTATCTATATACTCTAATATTATAATTTCCTCTAATCTATTAGTTCGTACCTTCTGCCTAGTAACTCTGTAACCTATAGCTGATCCCTATTTTAAGAACAAGTCTGTTACTGAAGGCGCTCGGCATAGAGTTTCTACCTTCCTACCCTCTACTGCATGACTCTTCTATTTTCAATCCCTAAGTACTTTGTCCGTTACTTCGCAATAGGCTCTACCTACTCCTACTTTTACGTGCTGCTGTGATTATTGGCGTCGTCCTTCAGAGCCGCTACTTGTTAAGCATTTCCGACGTGCCGATCCGTTTCTCGCCTCCTTCTCCGTCATGTGGCAATGATAGAAGATTGCCAAAAGTGACATTGAACGGCAATGCAGCAAGCTGCATGAGAAAATGGTGGGTGCAGTACATGTGCGCGCGTATAAGATTGTGCTAAAGTGAGCAGGCAGTCGGATTGGTACAGCGTAATTGCCTTGCTAGATCAACACCCATTTCTGCCATCGACCCGAGAACGCATGCTCGGAGATCAGGAATCTCGCCGCAGGCTTCGCTAGGTCCCACGAGATTAAGCTGGAGCCTTACGTCGATGATGTCATCCGTCTTCTCAAGGATGTTTTTGTTGGACTTTTCAGCAACCAGGCTGAAATTCACCTCGATCACTAGTTTGATTACCTAGGATTCGACATACTGGATGAGATTGTGTTCTCTCAGGCTTTTGGCCTTTTTGAAGCTGGAAAGATCTTGGCGGGTTAACCACTAACTCCAAGCTTCATACGGTATATTTTACCCTGGCTGGTTTATTCTAGAGCATTCATCGTCTAACACTTGGTAACTCGCTTATCAGTGACCGAAAGTTTATGCCCACTCAGCGGTCTCGGAACTATTTTGTCCGGGTTTATCGGAATATATAGTCAAAGCAGCGACTTGCAACCGCTCTGCCTCTTCCCACCGAATGACTCCCAATATAACCGAGCAAGCTGTTCCTTGCAGCGCCCAATTCACTGATGACCGTCCGGGAAAGTTGATAGGCTAAGTGCTCGAGCTATCAACACACTTTATTTTTTCATTTCACTAACCCCTACATGAGGCGAATCTACGACCCAAACGTAAATTCGGGAATCTCAATCGTGCTCACCGTCCACGTAACACCCCCATCACTTGTCGACATTTCCCCCGTGACACCAGCAGCCTTTCCCATAGTCTGATCATAATTCGGATCAGTCGAATCCAAAATGATTGTGGTATCGACCCAGGAGTGCGCAGCCACAGTACCGCAGTTCTCTTCCGCACACTCTACTGCACTACCCCAACCAAGTGCATGGCCGTCTTTGGTGGAGAGAGTGGAGACCTGTTGGCCGTTGACGGAAACGACTTGCGTGTAGTTGCCGGTGGAGTCGTCAAATTTGTCTATGGATAGAACGTGAGTTATATGTATTAGGATGGTCGCTAGTGGAGGTCTCTTACAGTGCATAGTAATATGATCTCCTTCCACCGCCGTGTCGCCATTCGCCTGGACCGGCATCTGTGTTGTGGCGCTAGTACTCAACAATGTATACGCGAAAATGTTCCAATTGTCCGCATTGTAGTTCTCAGCGATGGACTGAATGAGGTCTCCATTCGAAGTACCCATTCCCACCCAAAGTGATGCATCGCCGGAGTTTCCAGTAGGGGCTTTGGGGAGCACAAGCGTGGAAGTTGATTCGCGGATCCAGGAGCCGTTTGCGACGGGACCAGTGCTGAAAGCTGGTCCGAAGGCTGCGTTGACGGAGGATGTGAGCGCCGCGGCAGCGACAGTAGAAAAGAAGATGTGTGAGAAAGGCATGGTCGGTCGTTCCTGCAATTATGGGAAGGCAATCGTCACGTTGATAATGTCGATGATAGCAAGAATGGTAGGAACGAGAAATGGTTGCGCTTTTTGAACATCTCCGCAAATTTAAGGATATCTGATGGCTAGAAGGCTATCTTATTTGGTGGAGAATCTTCGCGTGGCATTGATCACAATTATTTCCGCCCGGCACGGGTACAATCAACGTGTAACAAGCTCTTACGCATACCTTTACCACTGCTTGTTTACTTCCCCGCATGCGATCCAGCTCGTGATACATAATTGGCGCGATTCGTTTCTCAGTGGATCAACCGTGAAACGGCCCGTTAAAGAGATGATGTGCGCTAAATCCAAAACGAAAGCGTAGCTTTAAGGTATGACGCCAAAAACATGCCGAAAAGGATATGACTCAAGAACAAGGGCAGTGCCGAGTTGTGAGTACCAAAACTCTTGCTACAATGTTCCAACGCCCCACCAAGCGGCTGTGAGTAAGACTTTTGAACAACGGTTTCAGGTAGCTACATCATGACGTCAGTGACCAGCGCGACCATAGAAACGGATTGTATCACACTGAAGACCTAGACTACTTTTTAGATAATAGTGAGATTAGAATTTCGGATAATATTTATAACATATTCTACTCAGAGCCTCTACGGAGCTCTATAAGGCTGATTCCAAGCTATGACCATTTCACGTGACATACAACCTGACATATGATTTAACACCACCCGCGTCCCGCTGGTCGATTCTAATCACTTGCCGTAGCCCGGCCTCAAGATTAGTGCAATTCTATCGGCAGACTGCTCGCTGATCATTAACAGTGCAGTGACGCGGGTGCCTACCATTGACACTGACCATCGATACCAGCGGTTATGTCAGCTTTATTTACGCCGTATCGAGCCTCGCTATCCCTAGTCTGCTCCTGTCGTTACCCAATGGTTCCTTCAGTACCATTGATCCAACCGGGGCCGTGGTCAAAAAGCTAGCCGCTGTCACTAAATCAGATCACCTCACTAGTGCTACATGTGTTGATGCCAGATGCAAGACTTAAAACCTAGTGGCGCCCGGCATCAGTACTAGAGCTGTCACTGGTTTAGTTAATGACCTATAGGTAATCTCGGCTAAGCTGCTGTCGCTACCAAGAGCGGCGGCTTGCAATGCCTCGTTACAGGGCCTAGCTGTCGCGATCTCCCTGGACGATCTTGCACGATGGATTGGAAATTTTGTAGAAGGTGTGGTTAACCTGGTTTTTGATGTGGTAGACGACATGATCTATTTCGTAGTCACCATCGCTAAGGATATGTTCCGTGCTATCGTGAACACGGTGAAGGACGCGCTACATGCCATCACCGCCTTGTTCAAGTGGATAGGGGCAGAGATAGAGGGGGTATCTCATTGGCTAGCCTTCCTGTTCGATTAGTAGGACTTCACAGCGGTCAAGAATACGTTGAAGGGCGTGGTTAACCAAGCCTCGGTCTCGTTCGAATCGATCCAAGGTCGGCTACAAACGTCCGGCGACGCATGGTCTTCCAATGAAGAGGTGAACATCCTGTCAAACCTACCTGTCGTTTACCTTGATGACAACGCCGGGTAACTAGTCTTTGCAGAGCGTGTGAGTCGGCGCCCGGCCGGCACCCCCCCAGTCGGCCCAAAAAATACCAATCTGCACTGTGACCCTCGGTCGGGCTGGCTGAAAGATCTGGTGAACACCCCGCCTTCGACGGCCGCCGGCTGCATGGCAGCCATGACCCACGGTGAAGAAATGTGTGTTTGACCGCACTAAATGCCCGTATTAATGAATTACAATCTATATATTTGGATGTGCTTAGGAAGGCCTATCCAGAGTACTACCGGCTCCCTGCAAAGCTTCTTATTCAAGACGAGCCTTTAAAATAGTTGAAAGTTGATGGATTAGCTGGGATGCATTTTAAATGCTCCATGAACCTTTTCTGGATAATCTGGACAAGGATTGAACCAACCCGACACTACTTATGATAGCAAACGGAAAATCCAAGGTTATAATGATGGGCACAGGCAATGGCAAGATTCTTTACGGACCTGATCGTGGCAGGCTCAGCGCCTCCGGGTCAATTATATTCGTGCCCCAAACACCGAATGATGCAAGTCGAACAGTAAAAGCCCGCATACAATTCCACAACAATATGGAACTAGTCTACCACCACTCACATATCTATACCGAGCCAAGCAGAACTCGCCCAGTTCATAATTAAAGCGAAACAGTAGACACGAATGCATTCAACCAGCAAAAAGCGATCCAATTATCAACTAAGGGTGACATTTTAAGGTCTATTCCCTCCGAGCGAACTTGGAGTAACCTGGACATCTCTAGCGAAATCAACCGACGTAAATCACGAAGAAGTATAGTCAAGCGCTACGACAAAAATAATAGATGTCCGGTGCCACCGCAACATCGCCCTTAGGAGTAATAGAAGCACGAACGTCTCTAATAGAAGAAATCGAGAACGAGCTAGCAACAAGCCCTGATAGTTGGAGATCGCTTCATTTGGGGAGAATGTACCAGGTAGATGGTTCTACGTTACCACAAAGGGGTACTTTGAACTTGATCTAAGACGGCGAGAAGGGGATTGGGTGGTGGTTTTGATGGGCGTTGATGTGCTCTTTATTCTAGAATTTTCCTCTACAGAACGACACGTAATAGGGGAGACCTTCGTAGAAGGAATTATGCACGGAGTGGCTTTAGATATTTATAGTTTGAGGATAAAGACAGCGAGAAGGGCCGTAGGTGGGTTACATGTATGCGCAAGGAGCGGAATTGTGTTATTATAAGCCAGATCTTACCCTTTATCGACATAGCGTTAACATGTACCTGTATGTCTTCAGCATGAAATCATCGATCCTATTGACCTCTATTCCAAACAAGAGTCCTTTAGTGCAAGCCTTATCAACCGCGTAGTCAGCTAGTGTTACCAAGCTCTGATTAGCCATATAATCCCAGATTGTCTTCAGCATGATGAGTTGATATATATATTTCTAAACATCTTCTTAGTTTTCCTTCGCTGCATGCCTTAGTTCGAGCGTGGAAGAACGTTGCTTCACCGATACTGTGTAAAGTGAATGAAAGTAGTATGTATTCCGCTATACTAAATCCCACAGTGATTTTTTGACAAATGAAATAAGTACCACACTCAGAACGCCAACCTAGCCAACCTAGCGCCAAAAGCGGCAACCCAAACAAAAGAAATTGAAGCTAAAACTCATGCTAAAAAATGTGTAGTTTTCAAATCACCATCTTACTTCGCAGCCGCGGCAACAGAAGTGCTTTTTCTCTTCAACCCCATCCCCATCATCCTCTTTAACCCCTTCATCCCTCCACTCTCTTTCCTCTCCCCTTCCTTCCCAGCAGTCTTGCTCCCCACCGCCGTCCTCCCCTTCTCGCCCCACGGGCTCGCCTCTTCCTTCAGCATCTCCTTCTTTCTCTCCACAGCCAAAACCCCTATCTGCTCCACAAAGGTACACTTATCGATCAGATCCTCGACCCTGACCTTCAGCCCTTCTTGGTCAAGAATAGAAGCGATCTGCGCAAGCCCCATAATGTCACCACCTAGGTCAAAGAAGTTCGAGGACAGTTCAAGGGAAATGGGGTTCCCATGCTCATCGCGCAGAATCTGTTCCCATGCATTGCGGAGACGGGAAGCCAGAGAATTGAGCTCGTGTTTCGAGAGGCCGGTATTGGAAGGTAGGCTCACGGGTTGTTTCTCTGCGGACTTCTTGCGGGATTTCACTGACGTCATCGTGCTAGAGCTCCGAGATGTGAGTTCTGACTGCACAGGAAGTTGTGTGTGCGGGTTCTCTGAGAACATGACGGCTGTCGCACATAGCACGTCGAACACATTCTGTGCGTACTCGGACGTGATGGTGCTGTTGGGTGCATATGTGAGACTGACTTCAACTTGGTCATTACCCTTCGATGTAGTTAGGATGGATAGGTCGGCGAAATCTTCCTGTGAGCCGACAGCGCCAACTTTGAATTCGATACCACCGAGCTGCAGGGTTGCATCATCGGAGTGGATATTCTGGTTATGCTGAAGCACTGTGCTGAAATTCGTCCAATCGGGCCAATCCGTGCAGTTCCGTGTGATATCGCGGAAGCCGAGAGACTCGTATGGCATGTTCGCAATTTGCTGGTCTTGAATGTAGGCGAGAAGATCGAGAACAGTCCACTCTGGGCGGTACACCACACGGACAGGTAGCATGTTGAGACATGGACCGATGATATTTTCGACATTAGGCACGCCGCTGTTGCGACCAGAAATGACATGCCCGAAAATGATGTCAGATTGATTGGCGACGCGAGCGAGAGTCGATGCCCAGGCAGCTTTCATGATAGTGGCTGTCGTGATGTTGATATGAGATAAGCTCGAAACGGTGAGCATCTGCTTCAAAGCGACAGTTCGGCCTGCAGATCGCTGGTAATTGGGACCATAACGGTTCACGATCTCGGTCATCTTGGATCCTCGAAGCACCTCTCGCCAGTGATCGTGAGCGCCGGCAACAGTTTTTGCAGCTTCTCGGACGTAGTTGCCAAAGCTGGGTGGCGAAGAAATTGGAAGACCATTATATCCAGCCTGTAGTGCGCCAAGAATCTTTGGTAGACAGAAGCCATCATACTGGGCATGAGAAAGGCGCATAATAATGCGGTAGTGTTCAGCCTTCTTCTGCTTGGCGACGACAAACTGGACGAAAGTTTCGCCAAGCCTAGGCCCGTGCTCTCGATCTTTTTGTCGAAGCTCTGTCGTGAAGTCGTCAAGATCCAGATCTGTCTCGTGGAAGGTGAAGTCGGGTTGCAGTTTCCGAAGCACAACTTGGAGGAACCGGTCTCCATATGGAACGAAAACTGTTCTTAGGATATCGAACGCTTGAACCATGCGGAAAGCAGTCTGCTTCAACTTACGTAAATCGAGGGGGCCCCCGCCATCAAGGTAGAAGTAGTTAAGCATCCACCTCGACTCTAACAAGGTGCCAGTGATTGCAAGAGACTGGAAGTCGGTGACAGGAAGAACATCTGAAATGCCGCCCTTGAAAACTTGGACCTTAGAAATAACACTATCCACATTTGGATCTCCCATGAGCGAAATAGATTTGTTTTCACCTTCGTGGATTGTCTGCGGCATTCTACGCTTCTGATTTGAAGGCCCTTGTGGATGTATCGCTTGTTGGAGATCCTGTGTGAAACCTTGCCACTTCTTGAATACTTGTTCGTCCCGTCTTGGATTTGGCGTCTGCACGGGTGACTTCTGGTGAGGTAACTTCAGCTCTTGATTTGAACGTTCACCGGGCGACTTGTCGATATCAGGTTCGTCCTCCTCGGCAATTGCATGATCGGATACGATAGACTGAAAGTCGTTCCATGCTGAAGATCCTCGGCGCAAAAGCCCTGGCCTAGATAACGCTTCCTTGATAGATGAAGCGTCCCCCCCAGCCTGTGACATGACTTGGTCGATGACCTCGCCGGCCACTCGGACGACCTACGATTATTAGTAAAGCCCGATGAAACCGTGGGGACTACTTACTCGAGCCATGTCGGCAAATGTGGGGTTCTTGAACACATCCGCAACAGTCATGGAGAGACCCTCTTCCCTTGCAGCTCCAACAAGTCTCATCGCGATAATGCTATCGCCACCCAATTGCTACACGCAGTTAGCATACATTTTAATATTGAAAATGGATGTGGTAACTTACGAAAAAGCTATCTTCGTTTGCGATCGAACCATCCACCATATCAAGCAATTCACCCCAAAGCGTCAATAACTTCTTTTCCACGAAGTCTGGCGGTACTGACTTCAGTGCCTCGGTGGCCATTACACCAGCCGCAGCAACCATATCTGCAGCGATGTTGATTCTGCTCTCGGTATCGCTAGCAACACTCATACGTCGGGAGCGAATAGAACGGATAGACCCAGTCTCCAGATTACGTCCGGCACGAAGTGACTGCGATGCCTTCCTGGCTAGCATACCTGCCATCTGGTTTGTCATCTCTGTGACAGTGGAATGGGCTGGTGCCGGTGCTGTCTTATTTTTAAGAACAAGCTGGTCTACGATTTGAGGCACTATCTCGGCCACAATTGAGCGAATCAGGCTGCTCCAGTCGGGCACATCGGTTGGTAGGATTGGCGTTTCCGGGGCGACTTCAATTTTTGGAATTTTTGGAATTGACATGGTAGGGTCTGGAATCGAGGCTATTAGGCCAGGGATCTCTACTTGTGTAGTCGACCTTAATAATCTTGATGTTGGTGGTGGAATGGGCAAATTTGTAGCTGCTGGTGGCTTGTCGGCGATGTAAGCATCGAGGTCCGAGATTGTTTGGTGTGAGTCGTCGAGAACGGCGATAAGGATTTTCGCCATTGTAGAGGAGATGCTGTTCGCTGTTTCATCGGAAATAGAGTCAGCCCAGTACGAAAAGCGCACCCCTTCATCGTTGCGACTAGCGTCGATGTTCACCGTGATAGCAAACTCGCTGGGGTCATGCGCGTCAAGAGGGACGAATTCGACATCTGCTTCGAGTACATCGGCGGCCTCTGCCGCGCCATGGTTCTGGACAGAGACAGCGGTATTGAAGAGGGCCTTCCCAGAAAGACCGAGGTCGTGCTGAAATTGCGATAGCGAGCAATGCTGGTGAGCTAAACTCTCAATGAAATCGTTCTGCACCTTCTGGAAGACCTCAAGGATGGATTGCGAGTGATTTAGCTTGATGCGAGACACTAGCATGTTGATGAACGCACCAACAGCGTTCTGTATGTTGTCGATAGGAACATTGCGACCGGAGGTCAGATACCCGTAGCAAATATCCGAGGACCCGGTGTACGTGCGGAGTACCAGCGCCCAAGCTGCAAGCATGATGTTCGAGAACGTGACACTACTTCGCTCAGCAAGAGTCTGCAGCTCTGAAAAGCGATCAAAATCCATGTACAGCGAATGCAACTCTCGCTTTTTCGAAGAGTTCTGCGGTGCAATCGGGAAGTAGCAGGGTTGTACACTGCGAAGTTGTTCCTTCCAAAACTCAACCGCCGCCGCGGCGGGTAACGTGTGGAGATACTTGATGTAGTCGCTGTAAAGAGGGCCTTCCTCTACGGACAAACGGTCTTCGTATGCATCCTCGAGATCACGTCTGATAATGGCATGGGAGCCTCCATCAATGACCGAGTGGTTGATCTCCATCTTGACGATGACCCTTCCTGAGTCTAACTGTAATATGGCAAGCTGATGAGGAAGACGTGGTTTCTTCTTGCCATTCAACCTGCTGTACTTGATCGACTCGAGCTTCTTGTTCAGCTCAGATTCCTTGCAAGTGTAAAAAAGGACTCCGGTATCCGGGCTCTTGAGGACGATTTGGTCGAAGACACCACCTTTGCAGACACTATCGAAAAAGACAGTGCGCAAAGCGGGATGACGATTGACCACTTTTTGCCATGCTTTGGCAACCTTGCGTACGTCCACTTGACTGTGCTTGGATTTGACCTCGAATGTGGAGAACGACCAATAAGATTCTGGATCCTTGATTTGACTAAGGATCATGCCCTCTTGCATAGAAGCACAAGGATACACATCCTCCACCTGGTCGTAAGACAAGATACCGAGGGTTGGAAATGCTTTGATGACGCGTTCCAATCTGTCGTATGATTCGAGTGGCAGTAGCGGGAAGTCGGATAACGTTGGTTGAGAAACTTCCATCTTGGCGAGGCTAATGATCATTTCTTCCAGGGTTCGTTGACACTCAGCAATCCATCGGCGGATACCCTTCTGATTCTTCATGAAACGGTTGTACATAAAGTTGAATTGAATCTCCCCGTGCGTGACTGATGCTGATATCTCGAAGAGAGCTGGTCTGATCGTCTTGGCGCCCAAGTCGGACATGGCAGCTTCTTCATCTTCGTTGAAATGCATCGGTTGGAAAAGCGAGTCGTCCGACTCAAGATGTTGCATCTTGCCGAGATAATTGAACAGGATTTCCATGGGTTCGTGGGTCGCAAATCGTTCCTTACCATCATCCGTGAGGTACCGATGTGCAAAGTATTCGCGACCATTTGCTGGGATCTTTCGTCGAGAGTCCTTGACTTGGCGAATTGTCTGGACAATATTGTCCTCCTCATCGGAAATGGGGACAGAAATTGGGTACATAGCTGTGAACCAACCCACAGTCCGAGAAGGATCGATGCTTGTTGAGTCCCAAAGCTCACGACCATGAGTCTCGTTAAAAACGGTGGGAGTCTTTCGGTTGATGAAGATGCGAGAGAAGGAATGCAGTATCGCTGCCACAAAAAGATCAACAATATCTGTTCTGAGCGCTCGATGATCGTTGAGCGCCATGGTAGACATGTTTTTATCAAGGGAGAAAGAATCGCGATCAACGTCCCCATATACGTTTGTACGATTATCAGCCCCCCAAAACGAGAGATCAGTTGGATGAATAAGAAACTGTTGGCGTTTAACACTCTCGATTTGAGTTGGCTGGAGAGAATATGCCGCTTGCTTCTCACACCAGAGTTGGAAAGATAGAGCGCTCTGCAACGAGGTTGTAGATCCAGAGCTGAGACACTCCTCTAAGTCTCCGAGGATGACTTTCCAACTGACTACGTCGATGACGAGATGATGCGCAGTGAGAAAGACCACTTGCTCGGTTGTTGGTGTGTGGAACACGTTGACGGCAAACACTGGCCCATCGACAAGGTTGAGACTTTGCTGAGTATTCGATATGATATCGACAACTTTTCGAATTGATGGAACGTCGTATGTTTGGAATTCGTAGGCATTTGCATAACTGCTTGGAATCGTCTGAACCCAAGTGCCGCTTTCGTTCTTGGAGAAGCGTGCGCGAAGCATAGAGTGACACTTGACAATCGCATCCATGGCGGTTTTTATCGATGTGGCACTAATATGCCGTGCCAGGCGGAACGTGTAGGATTGATTGAAATGCGAGTCCTTCTCATCTCCAATAGAACTGAAATAGAACTGCTGAATGGGAGACAGATCGAAAGGCTTGTCTGTCTGCTCTGCAGGATGGCTGATGATGACGCTGTCACCAAGATTCTCTGCTAGATGAGTGATGGACTTGCTACGAAGAACCTGTTTCAGCGTAAGACTAATACCTTCCTTTCTAGATTGAGCGAGAAGCTGCATTGCCATGACGGAATCTCCACCAAGTGCTATAGAATATGAATTAGCGTGACTCAAATAACACAAGCATCGAAACACTTACCGAGCCATGACTTGTTTAACTTGACGTTGTCGATCCCAATATTGAGTACCTTTGCGCAAAGGCGTTGAAGCTTCTGAGCTGACTCTGAAGCAGGAGTAGCCGACTCATTGCTATTCTCAGTGTCGAGAATATTACGATATGTGCCATCGTCCATGGTTTCGAACCAGGCACTGACTTGCTTCCTGTCAAGTTTGGCCGATGCTAGTATGGGGATATCCCGGATAACAACCCACACTGTTGGCACCATGTATGAAGGAATGATATCACAAAGCCTATCTCTTGCCTCATTAGTCTGGCGTATGACATCTAAATCACTGAGAGGAGTATTCCAAGGTTGTTGACCGACCGAGACACTTGCAGAAGTGCGGTGAAGGCTCAGGACCGCAGTCAACTTCCTCTTCCCAGGGCCTGATTTCGGCATCAATACAACAGCTTGTCGGATACTCTGGTCTGCCTGTAGATGGTGTTCGATCTCCCCAAGCTCCATGCGCTGACCCGCGAGCTTCACTTGGTTGTCTTTTCGCCCAACATATCGGATGGAGCCGTCGTCGGCATACTGAACAAGATCGCCGGTGCGGTAGACTCTAGCAACTGCCGAGGTGGAGAATGCATTAACAAATGCTGGAGCGTCCACAAAGACTTCTGCAGTCTTAACGGGATTGTTTAAATACCCTCTAGCGAGCAGCGGTCCTTCGATGCAGAGTTCTCCCACGGCTCCTACAGGGGCAAGTTGATTCGGATTATCTGGGTTGACGATCCAGGAGCGAGCGCTCTGAAGTGCGCGGCCAATGCTTGAGGGGTCACGTCGCGTTGAGACTTGGTTGTTTGCCACAGCGACGACAGAGCTTTCAGTCGGGCCATAAGCATTTAGGAGTTGCAAGTTGGAGCTCCACTTCTTGATCGTCTCTTGCGTTAGGGCTTCGGCACCAGATGCTAAAGTCTGAAGAGTTGGTACAGCTTGTGGTGACTCTATGACGTTAGCCACAGAGGGCGTAAGACATGTCCATGTCGCTTTGAGTTTGTTGATAGCCGATGCGATGTCGGTGGTGCGTTCTTGCTCATCAGGAATGCATATTGTTGCACCAGTAGTCAAGGTTGTCAAAATCTCCATGACAGATGCATCAAAGACGAATGATCCGAATTGGAAGACTCTCGATGAGCTGTCCATATGAAGTGCTTTGCAAATGGCAGCAGAACTGGATGCAATGGCTCGATGCTCGATAACGACACCCTTCGGCGTGCCTGTGCTGCCAGATGTGTACAATACGTAGCACGCATTGTGGCTCTTTGCTCGGATAGAAGTTTGTGCTTGCCTCAACGGAAGTCGACGGATAGAAGACTCGCTGACTATCACTGCCTGTCCAACTAGGCTTATAAAGCGGCGTTGATACGCAGGAGAGCACAGAATTACCGTGGCGTTACAATCCTGAATGATTTGTTGATGTCTGGTAGACGGATGCTCGGGTGAAAGTGGCACGTAGGCTCCGCCTGCCATCAAAATCCCAAGAATACCTACCACGGCCCATCGCGATTTGTCAACACAGAGTGGGACCATCTTCTCAGGTCCAACGCCCATCCTAATGAGTTCTTGGGCTAGGCGAGAAGCAAGCTCACGGAGCTCGGAGTATGTAAATTCACCATCGAAGGCAGAAACTGCTGGGGCAAATGGACGCGACGAAGCTTGCTTCATGTACAAGGAATGGATTGTGGCGTCGACGGCAACAGGCTCGGAATTGTTCCATTCGCGCACCAGCTCCAAGTCCTGAGGACTGAAGACTCGTATGTCACGGATATCGCTGATAGAGCTGAGCTGGCTGAGGATCGAGTCAAGCTGGTAAAGGATACGCTGCGTCTGCCAAGACGAGAGTATGTTCGCATCATAGTATGCTGTGATTTCTATGCTTCCCTTTCCTGCGTTGCACTCAATGACAAGTGGATAGGTGAAGTAGTTGGTCTGTATACCGTTGTTGTGGAACTTCCACATGGAGTCTGCAGGTTGCTGTCCACCAGCTTGGATTGCAAGCAAGTTCTGGAAGTCACATGCAGCTGCTGTATCTTGGTTGATACGTTTGATCTCAGATAAACCAGTGTGCTGGTGGGGAATTCGCTCCGTAGAGTTCAAGGAAATTGCGCGCAAGAGGTCTAACACCGAGGTGTTCCGATCAATCTTGACGCGGGTAGGCACAGTTGTCAAAGTAGGACCGCAGATTTCGGTCATGCCAGAGACAGCAATATCCCTCCCCGTTAGCGTTTCTCCGAAAACAACATCGTCGCTTCCAGTGTAAGCCGCAAGAAGTAGAGCCCATGCAGCACGAATGATGGTCGAAGTAGTAATATCATCATGGCGAGGAGTAGATAGTTTCGCGGTGTGCTGCAATACTTGGCCGTTTGGAGGATTGTCCGAAGTGGAATGGGACTGCTGTGGAAATTGGTAGGAAGCTGTACCAGCTAGATTGCCTTCCCAGAATTTCGTGGATGCATTGGAATCTGCGTCGAGAAGGTACTTGATGAACTTGGTGTACGGGACTTTTGAAATATCAGACAGGCCAGTTTGGTACAGCTGCTCGACTCGTTGCAGCATGGAAGAGATGCTCCAGCCATCGTACAAGGCGTGATGAAGGGTCCATATGAAGTAGCGCTCATTCGAGCTGGTGTGAACAAGCGTATACGCAGCAAGCTGGCCGCCGATATGGGAGGGTAGCTGTATTGCTTCAGCGTCCGCTTCTTGGAGCGTTGATGTTTCGTGCCAGCTGATGGGATCCTCGAAAAGTACCGTCTGAAGGAAGTGACCAGATTGAGTCTGAGCGATACGAGTGCGCAGAAGATCAATCTCTTGAACAGCCTTCTCCCACGCGGTCTTGAATTTGACAATTTCTACTGATGCCGAAAGTGCCAGAACATGCTGGGCAACATAAGCACCAGGTTGTTTGATAGAAAGTGTGACGAAGGCTTCTTGAAGAGGGCTTGTAGGATATGCATCTTGTATTTTGTCCTTAGAGACACGACATTGCTGAGAGAGTTCATCGAGAACTTGGGACCGAGGAGGAGAATTTTGGAGCATTCTGAAAGGCTCAATGGCGATTTCAGCCTTTGCATTCTTGTCGGCCAGCTTACACATGGCCGCCAGGTCTGATAACTTGGGCGTCTTGAAAATGTCGATTACCGAAAGCTCAATATGAACCGCTTGGGCGGCAGCAACGAGTCGCATCGCTGCTACGGAGTCACCACCAAGTCGCTGGAGCCAGTTAGCCTGAAATGAACTGAGAATGAGGTGTGAGTGGACACGCGACTCACAATAAAATTATCATCTGCTCCAACTGACGACTTTGGCAAGCTTAAGACAGAGCACACAAGCTCCAGTAGCCTCTCTTCGGCTTCGTTAGTGGGTTTTTTCTTGTTCATTGAGCTCGAAAGTCGGTATGGAGCTATGGCCTCCTTGGTCAGGCTCTGCACCAGGTTGCGGAGACGATTACGATCGAGCTTGCCGGATGTCGTCCAGGGCATTTTCTTGATCGGAATGAAAATGGATGGAATCATATATGTCGGCAATACTCCGGCGAGGCTGTTCTCCATTGCCTTGCACATATCTCGAAGACCTTCGTCCATGGAAAGTAGAATTTCATCCGCAGCTGGAAGCTCAGACGACACAGGCTGAATTGTAACAGCAGCACCAATCCGTTCATCTTCATCCAGGGAGAAGAACACAGCCAAAGCCTTGCTTGAATTACGACTTGCTGGTGCAACTAGCTCAACTGCTGATTGGACGCCTCCAGGAAATTTGCTCTTGACGTGAAACTCGATTTCCCCAAGTTCGATCCTCTGTCCGTTCAATTTGATCTGCGTATCTTTCCGACCGATGAAAGTGATCGTGCCATTCGAGTTTTGACGTACGAGATCTCCGGACTTGTACATTCGCGTAGTCCGGAATGTTCCGCCCGATGATAACTTTGCTGTCCACGCAGGATTTGAAATGAAAACTTTGTTAGTCTTAACCATGTCACCAAGATATCCGCGAGCAGCAGCATATCCCTCAATTAAGAGCTCACCAACACTTCCAACAGGCATGAGCTTTTCATGGGTTCGTGGATGTACTACCCACAGACGGCACCCAATTGGGACACCAATGTTGGCGCCATCTGTGTCGATGATTTCCTTGTTGGGTGTGGATTTATGGGCCTCCGTAGCAAACACGGTGGTCTCGGTCGGCCCATATACTGTAATATAGTCAGCATCAATTGTGTGAATTATATGATCTACTTGCCATTGATGACGCAGGTGCTGGTACCCCATTTAGTAAGCAATGCACCAGAGACCGCTTCTCCGCCTACGGTAAGTGTCTTTACATAAGGGAGCCGGTCAGGTCTCATAGTGCCGAGAACCGACGGTGTTAGGAAGATCCAGGTGGCCCTTGACCTGTGGATAGCACCGGCTGCATCGTTCATTCTCTCATCCTCACTCGGCACGCAAATTGTAGCACCTACAATGAGAGCTGCTAGAATCTCTGCGCAGCTGGCATCAAACGTGTAGCTGGCGAACTGAAATGTACGGGATGTTGCATCCATGTGCAGCTGGCGCGTGAAAGCAGTTGCGCTGGTGCAGAACGATTGATGTGGAATGATTGTTCCCTTGGGCGCCCCTGTTGTTCCCGAGGTGAACAAACAGTAGGCAGCATTGTCTGGCGAGGCGAGTGCCTTGAGCTTCAATCCTTGCGCTGATGGTAGTTGGCCGATAGATTTTTGACTAACGATGACAGCATTTGTTGCAACCTCATTAGCTATGGAATGGTAACTCTGCGAGCAGAGAACGACCTTGGCGCCGACGTCTCCAATGAGCTGTCGAAGACGGCTAGGGGGGTGTTTGGGATCGAGAGGGACATAAGCACCACCGGCCTTCATGATGGCAATCATTCCGATAATAGCCCATGATGATTTTTCGAAAAGGATTGGAACAAAAATTTCGGTATGGACACCAATTGCTTGCAGAAAGATAGCCAGTCGGGTGGTAACTTCGTCAAACTCTTGATAGGTGAAATTTCCGTCCCAGCCCTCGATAGCCTTTGCTGATCGAGGCCTCAACAGGGCTTGTTCTTGGATCATGTCATGCACACATCGTCGTACTGGTGATGATAGATGGTCATTCCAATCCATGACTTGGCGAAGGCTGTCAGTGGTGAAGAAGTCGAGATCTACGACCCTGAGGTCTTGATCCTGAGCATCAATAATGCTCGACATGATCTTTTCGAATGTCGCGATCATATTCTGTGCCTGTGCTGGACAAACCTTATCCTTCCAGAAACCGAAGTCGACCGTAGTGCCTTCCTCAGACACATCGGCATTGACTGTGATGTGGTATTCGCCTGGATCCGCAGCCTCGACATTCTGAAAGAGAAGTGCGGTCTTCTCGGGGTCACGAGACATTTGCCGTCTTTGGAATGTGAAAACCGTATTGAAGAGGGATGGCAATTGCAGCTCATGCTGAACATCCGCTAGAGAACAACTTTGATGGCCCATAGCGTTTACCGAATCTGCTTGTAGTGTTTTGAGGAGACTGTGGATGGGAGTCTCATCTGCAATATTGAGATGGCAGATGAGCATGTTGACAAAGCACCCGCAAGCTTCATCAATATTTCGAACTGGTATGTCGCGACCAGAGGCGACGACTCCAAATGCAATGTTTGATGAACCAACGTAGCAGTGCAGAACGAGAGCCCAGCAGAGCTGGAGAAGGGTTGATAGAGTGACGCCGTTCCTTCTGCAGAAATCCTGAATTCCAGTGGCGTCGGCAAGATGAACCTCATGTGAACCGAGTTCATGAGGAGCCGCCTGGTCGTCCAGAAGGGTCGGGAAGAAGCAGGGCTCTACTCCAGATAGGTATGATTTCCAGTAGTTCACATCCACATCACGAGAACTAGAAAGAATGTGTGCGATAAAATCGCTGTAAAGAGGCCCTGGTTCGGATCGAGATAACTTCCCCTCGTATGCGCGTGCTAGATCTTTGAGAAGGTTCGGAATCGAGCTGCCATCGCATATCGCGTGACTCATTTCAAGTCGAACCCAGACTCGGTTTGTCTTCGTTTTCGCAATAGTCATACGATGAGGTCCGTTGAATTCGCGATAATCAACAGGAGATTGTGTCCTCAGCATGTGAGCGACCAAATCATCGTCGCAATCCATCGCCCAGGATATACTTCCCGCCCTGTCCTTGAATACGATCTGGTCCATGAGACTGGCTTTGGAAAGACTTTCAATGAAAACTGTTCGTAATGAGGGATGGCGATGAACCACAATCTGCCATGCTTCTGCTAGCTTTCGTGAATTGACTAGATGACTCGGGTCCGTAGGCTGGACTTCGAAGATGCAGTGATATGCATAAAGCTCAGGATGTTTCAATTGCGAGAGGAGTATTCCTTGCTGCATCGGAGACACCGGGTAGATGTCCTCAATGGCGGAGACTGTCGTGCCAGGGGGTAGTAATGTCGACAGTTTGGACATGCCATTGTAAGACAAAGGCAGAAGCTTAAAATCGCTCAAGGTAGGTTCAGCCTGGACTTGAAGAAGTTGCTCGACAGCATCTACGAGCGTCTGACGACACTCAGATATCCATTTTTTAATTTCGGACTGTCGCTTCATGTGACGGTTGAAACTGAATGAGAGCTTGATCGTGCCTTGTGCGACAAGAGCAGTAATTTCGAAAAGGGAAAATCGCGGAACGTTAGGCCCAACGTCACTAGTAGAGATGCCGTCCATTTTCTGAAGCAATGCGTCTTTGCGTTCAAGATTTTGCATTCTGCCAAGGTAGTTGAAAGTCACCTCGGCTGGCCAGTGACCAGCAAAGCGTTCTTGGCCCTCCTCTGCAAGGACTCTATAGGCGAAGTAAGGTCTTCCTTTGCCTGGTATCCTATCGCGAAGATCTTTGACCCATCTGATGGTACTGATGATATCAGTTGATTCATCGGAAGACACGGGCAGATGAATAGGCGTCAGAGTCGTAAACCAACCGACTGTCCGAGACAAGTCTTGCTTGACATTAAGCAACTCCCGACCGTGCCCTTCGTTGTGAATAGCAACAGGTGATCTATCACAGAAGACTTTACGGAAAGACTCGAGAAGTGCCGCGATGAAGACGTCTAAGGGTTCAGTTGCGAGTGCGTCATGGGCTCCTAACAACAACATAGAATCCTTGGTGCTGAGCTCGATGTTCTCAGTGACGACATCCGAGTTGAGGTTGGGTTTGTCATTCATTCCCCAATAGCCCAAATCCGCAACAGGAGTGTCAGATAGTGGGAACACTTGTTTCGCCGACTCTTGTCGGGCTTGATCCCCCTGTTGTTGCGACCAGGTATGAAATGGAAGACTTTGAGGCGGTGGATTGACACCGCTAAGTAGATTCTGCAGATCCTCAATGACAATGCCCCACGAAACAACATCGATCACCAGATGATGCGCCACGAGAGCGATGGCTTGTGTGAAAGTGTCATCGAAATCGAGAACATCGATGGAGAACGTAGGTCCATTGGTGATATCTAGAGTAGCTTGACTCTCGTCGACGATAGGCCTAATGGTTTCATCGGAGCCTGCATTAACATGGTAATGCTGAAACCTGAACGAATTCTTCGTGTCCTTCTCGATTCGTTGTTTCCATATCCTGGACTCATCCCTAGAATAACGGCCTCTGAGCATAGGATGGATGATCACCAAGGACTCGATAGCTTTCCGGATCTCTCCAATTTCGAATGACCGGCTCAGACGGAGGACCACACTTTGGTTGAAATAATTGTATTCCTCCCCGACGGAGTCGAAGAAGACCTTCTGGATAGGGGTAAGATCAAACGCCAAGTTAAACTCCTTTGACCTTGGTGCGCTTAAGCTGTCAACATCAGCGACAATTACGGTGGAGGCCAGAGCTGCGATGGATTTTGAGCGAATGATATCTTGGACAGTGATTGCAAGACCCTTCGAGCGACATTGCGACGAAACTTGCATTGCAGCAATGGAATCGCCACCTAGATGCAAGAACGATTGGTTAAGTCGAATATCCTCTGTGGGTAGATTCAACACGCTTGCGAAAATGGACTGGAGCTTGCTTTCCATATCATTCATATGGTTCTTCGGACTCTCTAGGCCAGCCGAAGAGATGGCACGGTAAGTGTCGCTATCCATTTGGTCGAGCCATTGCACTACACGTCGTCGGTCCAATTTTCCAGAAGGCATCAGAGGGAATCCAGAAACAGCTATCCATAGTGAAGGAACCATGTAAGATGGAAGACGCTCGCAGACACGATCGCGAATGGTGCCAATATTGAAAGAGGCAGTCTCCGCAGGGAGAAGTTGCAACGCTGAGTCTGCAAAAATAATATGAGCGAATAAATTCAGATGTGCGCTACAACACGTACCTGTAGGGCGAGCGAGTGTAGGATCTTGTAGTGTAACAATACCAACCAAACGCTTTGCACAAGGTCCTTTACTCGGGACAGATGCGAGAGCATTCTGGACAGACGGGTCATCAATGAGATGATGTTCAACTTCTGATAACTCAAGTCTCTGTCCACGGACTTTGGTTTGGAAGTCCTTACGGCCAAGGTACTGAACACAGGTCAGATTATCTCACCTGAAATATCGTTGCAGGGACCGACTTACAATCATCGTGCCGTCCTCATTGTACTTCACTATGTCTCCAGTCTTGTAGAATCGTCGTGATGCTGATTCATCTTGGATGCCTCCATTCATATTCCATTTGACGTCGCCGATGAAGGCCTCAGCTGTTTTCTTGGGATTGTTGAGATAACCAGAACCCACACCACCGCCTTCAAGCAGTAGCTCACCAATAGCACCGAGTGGTACCAGCACTTGGTGGTTGTCTTTCGAAACGATCCATCCTCTAGCCGTGACCGCTTTTCCGAGATTGTTTGGCTTTGTGTTCAGTCTCATGATGTTTACGGTAGCGATGGCACTGCACTCTGTTGGACCGTACCCGTTGCCAAGCGTTAGTTTGTCGGCCCAAGTGAACAAGTCTTGTTGCGACATAGCCTCCCCAATTAATATAAGGGTCTTCAGCTGTGGTACTTGAGATGGTCGCATGGTCCGCACCACAGAGGGAGTCAAAGTTGCCCAATTGACATTCATTTTGTTCATAACTCCAGGAAGATCATTCGTGCGAGAGGCTTGATCTGGTACACAAATAGTGCCACCGAGCATCATAGTACTGAAAATCTCGATCAGACACGCGTCGAAGGTATAAGAGGCAAACTGGAGAACGCGGGAAGTCGCGCCAATTTTCATCAAAGGGGCGAAGGCTGTGGAGCTAGATACCCACGAGCAGTGATTGATGACTGCCCCCTTTGGCTTCCCGGTGGAGCCAGAAGTGAAGATTACATATGCTGGTGTGTCACTTTGGACATAAGGTAAAGTGTAAAGGCGGCCCGGTTGACGCTCAGTCGCGTCGCGATCCACGACGAGGGTACTGCAGGGGATGGATTTGCAAAGCTCTTCGTATTGTGTAGCGCAAAGTATTAATTTCGCATCGACGTCGTCAACTATTTCCCGGAGCCTGAGTATAGGCGCTTCGAAATCAAGTGGCACAAAGGCGGCACCAGCCTTCATGATAGCCAGCATGGCTACCACAGTCCAACCTGATTTGTCGAAACAAATCGGGACAAAGTTTTGTGGTTGCACACCTAGTGCGATGAGCCTAGATGCAAGCCTCGTAGCGCGCTCGTCTAGTTCTCGATAAGTTAGAGTGTTCGTGTCCCATGATTCAAGCGCGATGGCCGCAGGCCGAAGGATGACTTGGCTTTCGAAGATGATGTTGTGGATGCACTTGTTAATAACGTTGACTGGTTTGCTGTTCCACCTCGCAATGACTTCTTCGTCTGCAGGGTTGAGAATGTGCAAGTTACCAAGAGTCTGCGGCAAACATTCCGTTACATTGAAGCGGTTGAGGATGTAGTCGAACTGCTGTACAAGACGCTGTACAAGCCATGTTTCCATGACTCCGGGATCATAGTGCGCCTCGATCTCAACAGCAGTTTTAGTGACGGTGCAGTTGAAGACGAGAGCGTAGTTGAAGAAATTTGTGCCAATAGTTCCCGTGCTTTGGAGGTCCCACAGTCCTCCCTCGGGATCTTTCATGGTGTCTCCAGTAACGATGGCAAGCAAACTTTGGAAGTCGCAAGCAGCGGAAGTGTCGGTACTGAGCTTACGGATGTGCTGCAGGCCAGCAAATTGAAACGGCAGCGCTGCCGAGTATTGCCTCTGCACATGTTGGAGATACTCCTCAACAGTTGATTGCCGATTAATCTGCAGACGCATTGGAGATGTTGCGATAGTAGCCCCAATGATGTCCTCAACACCAGGAACTGGGACTTCACGACCACTGTTCGTCTCTCCCCAAAGAACATCGTCGGAGCCAGAGTATGTAGCGAGGAGCCAACCCCAGGCCGCTCGGATCATGGAAGGCATTGTAATATCCATGCCGGACTTCTGAGAAATGGTGACCTGATGCAATAGCTGACTAGAGGCTTGAACCTTGTAATCTGGGCTTGGAAGCTGAGGATATTGAGGAGCTGTCATGTTCTTGAAGGTCTGAAGCCAGAATTGGTCAGAGTGCTTTGCATCAATTTTTGAAAGGTACTTGATGAAGCGGGCGTAGGGGACAGTCGTGAGTGGAATCTGTGTATTCTGATGATAGCATGACTCCACCTTCGACAGCAGCCCTGGGAGACTCCAGCCGTCATACACGGCGTGATGAGCGGTCCAGATGAAGAAGGAGGACATTGTTCCTTCCCCAGCAAATGCATAGTTGGTCAAGGGTCCTCCGTGCTTGGCTGGGAGATGTCGATGAGTGTCGTTTAGATCTTCAAGACCCGCGATGTGTTGCCACACAGGCTCGTCCCGAACGACGACCTGTAAAAAGCCATATTCCTCAGTGTAGATGACGCGTGTTCTGAGTATAGCTTCAGAAGTAATCACTGCATTCCACGCTTGTTGGAAGCGATCTAGGTCGGTGCCTGGTGGCAAGCGATAGATCGTTTCTGCCACGTATGCACCTGGCTCTTTCGTCGAAAGAGCGATCAAACCCTCCTGTAGTCGACTACAGGGGTATATGTCCTCGATAGAATCCAGTGGCACACTGCACTCGGAAGCAGCGAATGCGATGATGCGACTCCGAGCGACTTCGGGAACTAGCTCGAATGGTATCGTGTCCGGCTCAGGTTCTGCTGGTTCATCTGAAGATAGCACCTCAGCTGTGTCTACCATGTCAATGAACTTTGGCTGTGCAAAGATGTTTGAAACTGTTAGCACAATACCCTCTTTGCGACTGGCACTGACAAGACGCATGGCACAAATGGAATCCCCGCCGAGACGGAAGAAAGAATCGTCGACCCCAACTGAATCCGGGGCCAGGTTGAGGACGGAGGCCCACAGTCGGGCGAGTGTAGTCTCGGCATAGCCTGAGGGTGCACGGCCACTCTTCCCCGCAAGTCGGAAAGCGTGCAACTGGGTTTCCTCAAGGTTCTGTGTGAGCTGTCGAAGCACCTTGCGGTCAAGCTTGCCCGACGTTGTCATCGGCATACTCGTAACAGGTATAAACAAGGAGGGAACGTAGTAAGCCGGAAGCGCATTAGAGAGTGCAGCCTCCATCTGCTTTGCAATGATCCGCACGGCATCTGTCATTTCCCCGATCGCAGCCGACGAGTCAACCACAGAGTTTGCGGACTCTTCCGAGAGGCACAGAAACGCAGCCAAAGCCCTTGTGGCTTTAGTTCCCATAAACTCCGTCAGTTCTACTGCGGACTGGGCACCCGCAGGTAGATTGAGCTTGAGATGGTGCTCGATCTCTCCCAACTCAATGCGCTGGCCGTTTAACTGCATATCATTAGCAACGAAGCTCTACAGGTACGTGGAGAAGAAACTTGCCTTGACTTGGCTGTCTTTTCGCCCAAGGTACATAAGCTCTCCTTCCGATGTGTAGTGAACCAAGTCACCGGTGCAGTAAAACCGGCGACCAGTCACTCCACTGGCTTGAGTCCATGCAGGATCTTTGATGAAGGCCAACGCTGTCTTCTCTGGATCCTGCAAATATCCACGGCTAAGGATCGGTCCCTCAATCAGTAACTCCCCTTTACAGCCAATGGGCACCAGCCGATTCCTGTTCTCTGGATCAACGATCCAAGACACGCTCCCAATAGCGCGTCCGATGTTAGTGGGCTCTCCGCCATTCTTGAAGTCCTTCCATGCAGAATTGATAGACGCTTCACTCGGTCCGTATTGACCGTGAAGATGAACAAAGGGGCTCCACTGATCAACTACAGCCTTCGTTAGAGCTTCGCCACCAAGTGCCATGCCCTTGATGGTTGGCACGTCCGCTGGACTGAGCAACGCAGCAACCGTAGGAGTGAGGTCCATAAAATTAGCATCTAGCTCAGCTATAGCTCTAGGAAGTTCATTCATGCGTTGCTCCTCCGAAGGTATACAAACACAACCTCCTCGCTGAAGAGTAGTGAACATTTCTTCCAGCGAGTTGTCGAAGGTATAGCTGGCAAATTGCAGGAACCGCGATCCGGGCCCAATCCCAAGGTTTTTACCGTGAGCATTTGCACTAGTAACCATAGCAGCATGCTCCAGTATAACGCCCTTGGGCCTTCCAGTGCTACCGCTCGTGAAAATTACGAAAGCTGGGTTGTGTGGCTCAACAGATGTACAAGCTGGGCCGTTGTCTGGATCTTGTAGATCGTCCAGGAAAACAGAGTCCACGATGACAACATCTGGAACAACGTCTTCGAACAGCTCAGACCGCGCGGCGGATGTGAGCACAACTTGGGTTTTTGTGTCCTCTATCCGGGATGCTAGAGCGGGCTTCGGGTGGTTGGCGTCAAGAGGAACGGCAGCTCCGCCTGCTTTTAAGACTGCGAGCATAGCAATGACGGCGAATGCGCTCTTGTCGAAACAAGTAGGAACAAATGATTCGGGTCCAATGCCGAGTTCAACAAGATGATGAGCGAGACGTTCCGTGATTACATCGAGTTCTGCGTAGGTGTAATCACCATCGAAGCCACGAATTGCCGGGGCACTGGGCTGTGCCGTGACCCACGTTGAGAATCTATGATGCACGCACTCGTTGAGGGTATCTGGCATGATGTTCCAATTCTGAATCTGTAGCCAGTGTTTCTCACTCAGATGATCAAGGGCAGTGAGGCTTTGCTCAGAATTGAACATGATGTTTTCTAAGGCACGAACAAATGTGCTCGCAACATTCGTCGCCTGACCCTCGGAGAGGTGATCAGTCCAGTAATCGAGATCGATCATTGCAGCTTCTTCTGAAACTTCAATGTTGAGTGAGACTGGGTACTCGGTGGGATCATAGATAGGGCCGACCTCTACGAGGGTGAGCCCATCTTCATTAGATGGAGGTTCTTGTGGAAGCTTTCGATACGAGAGGGCGGTATTGAAAAGGGAAGCACCAGATAATTCCATGGCATGTTGAACCTCCGCTAGTGAGGTATGACGGTGGGGTATTGCATCCATATAGTCCTCCTGGATGCTCTGTAGAACATTCAAAAGAGATTGTGAATCCCCATCAAACCTCACTCGGCAAACAAGTGTGTTAATCATAGGGCCCACTATCTCTTCGATAAGAGCAATGTCTTGCGAGTCTCGGGCTGAGATGAGGTAGCCAAAGGTGACATCGTTACTTCCGACAAATGAGCTCAATGTTATTGCCCACGCTGCATGAAAGATATTCGATAAGGTCACATTATTTTTGTTGCAGAAGGTCTGTAGGTCCACAATGTTGAGACTTCCGAGGTCTAATCGGACAGACCGCAGTTGCTTATCCACGACTAGGCTATCGTTGAGAGCCGGGAATGAGCATACTTCGCTGCCATTCAAGTATGATTTCCAGTATTCAAGGCTAGCATCTTGCGGCTGCTCTCTTAGGTAGGATATGTAGTCTCTGTAGAGTGGGCCGTCTTGCCTTAAACAGCCAGCATATGCCTCCCGCAGGTTGCGGAAGAGCAGGCTCATGGAATGCCCATCCATTATGGCGTGGCTTATTTCGAAGCAACAAAACAGCCTATTGTCTTCTGTTCTGCAAGTTGTGAGTCGATGAGGGGGACTTTTTCCGTTGTCGTACGGGACGGACCGCTGTCGTTCAAAGATACGGAGGGCCTCTTGCTCGTTGCTGCATTCGAAGTGAAGTACATTCGCACCAGGTTGCTTGAGAACAACTTGGTCATATAGACCATCGTTACCACCGACATTCTCGAGAAAGATGGTTCGAAGAGCGGGATGCCGCATCGTGACGTGCCGCCACGCGTCCTCAACTCGCTGGTGGTCAGGAGCTCCTTGTGATAATTTGAGTTCGTGAACGGTTACTGCAGCATAAAACCCGGCGTCCTTGGTCTGCGACAATAGGAGCCCTTCTTGCATGTTACAACATGGGTATGCGTCTTCTATTTCAGTCGAAGGGATACCCATATTTGCAAGGCGTTGGAGCATGGAATGCAGCCGCTCTTCGGTCAGTGATAGTAGCGAGAAGTCGCTCAGCGTGGGCGTTGGAGCCATAGCGACGAGGTCTTTTAGCATCTGCCTAAAAGTATGACGACATTCAGATATCCAATGCTTAATCCGTTCCTGATGGCGCATGTGACGGTTGAAGGTAAACGCAAGTTTCAACTTCCCCTTGAACACAATGGCGGAGATCTCAAATAAACCAAATCGAGGAGCGGCGTAGCCAACATCAGAAGTGCCTCCAGCCTCTCGAGTTTCTCCAGCCATGCTGTCAAGGGGTTGAAGCAGTGCATCGGATCGTTCAAGTTGCTATGACCAAAATTAGACGTTGTAAGTTCAGAAACAGGAAGCTCAACGTACCTGGTACTGCCCTAAATAGTTGAAGGAGATTTCCATTGGCCAGTGACTTTCAAAGTGCTCGCGTCCACTGGGGGTGAGACACCTACGGGCAAAGTACTGGCGGCCGTTCGCTGGGATTAGTCTGCGGAAATCTTTGACACGGCGAACAGTATCAACCATAGTTGCAGAGGGCTTCACATAGACGGGATACACTATTTCTTCTTGTTAGTAAGAGCGCGTGGTCACAAATCTCGGAAATAATACCTGTAGTGAACCAGCCCACAGTGCGGGCAATATCGATATCCAAGTTCCACGGTTCGCGACCATGGCCCTCGTTGAATATAGCAGGAACAGCACGGTCAATAAATACTTGAGACCAGGAGTGGATGAGTGAAGCAAGCAGTATTTCTACTGGTTCAGTTCCAAAGGTGTTATGACAGGCTCCTAAGAAAATGGAGGTATCATCGGAATCCAGTTCAAAGCTCTCGTGCTTAGCATTGCCGTACGTGTTCTCTTCTTGCGATATTCCCCAATATGAAAATTCCAGAGAAGGTATGTTGATGGGTGGCAAGACTTTGTTGAGGGACAATGTATCTGCGTGCTCTTGTTGCAACTGGCACCAGGTTTGGAATGCAAGAGCTGGTGGGAGCAAGGTTTCGCCTTTCAGAATTTCCTCAAGCTCTTCGAGTAACAGCCTCCAACTCACCAAATCTATGACTAGATGGCATGCTGTGAGAAAGGCATGCTGTTCACTGGCAAATTCATAAAGATCCACAGCAAGTAGTGGTCCTTGGGAAGGGTTGAGGCACTTCTGCGACTCTTCAATCATGACATCTATCTCTCCTTTCGTTGTTACGGATTTGTGGCGAAACCGATACGAAGTTGCGACATCCTTGGTTACGCGTTGTTGCCAACCGCGTTCAGTAGAGCAAGTGAACCGAGAACGAAGCATTGAATGCCGAGAAACGAGTGTGTCGATGGCAAGACGGAACTGTTCTGCGGGAACATGGCGCTTGACTTGCAGATAGAAGGATTGATTGAAGTGCCCGAGGCCTTGATTCGGAAGCTGGAACCAGAGAGATTGAATTGGGGATAAATCGAATGGCTTTTCAACTTCTTCGACGACATCGTCAAAAGATACCGTGATTTCTTTGACGGCTGTAACGAGTTGGGGAATTGATCTGCTCCGCAGGATATCTTGTACACCCAGACCAATTCCCCGCTTTCGACAGTGTCCCATGACCTGCATAGCAGATATGGAATCACCACCCAAAGACAGAAAAGCCCGGTCGAACGGGACTTGCTCCTCGGGAAGATTTAGGACATGTGCCCAAACCGACCTCACAGTAGTCTCAACGTCCGAGGCAGGCTGTTTCAGTCTGGCATGTGCATCATTTACGCCTATGACGCGTTGATAAGTCTCGGCATTCATGTTTGTGAGCCATTGCATCGCAGATTTTCTGTCGAGCTTTCCCGAAGCTAATTGAGGAAGTGACCCTACAGCAATCCAGACTGTCGGGACCATGTAGAGAGGCAATCGCTCAGACACACGAGATCGAATCAATTCGATATCGACATCGTAAACTTTCTTCTCTGCACCTTCGAAAAGAGCCAGTGGAGTGACATTAGTTGTGTCTTTGGCAATAGAGATGATAGCAACGAGTCGTTCCTTGAAGTAACCGGTCTTTGGAAGAGCGACTATGCTGTGCTTGGTTGATGCGTCCAAAACAATATGGTGCTCAATCTCCAACAGTTCGATACGTTGTCCATGATATTTCTGCGATAATGGTTAGGCGGGATTGTTGCAAAGGGCATGTTGACTTACCACTTGACTATCTTTTCGTCCTACAATGTTCAAGCTTCCATCGGGATTTTGGATTACGAGGTCTCCCGTGAGGTATCCTCGAAACTGTCGACCATCCGCCCACATGGCACTTTTTATGAATGCTTGGCACGTCTTCTGATCGTCGTTCAGATACCCGCGACCCACGATGGGGCCCTCAATCAAAAGCTCGCCAACGCAACCAATGGGAACGAGAGAATGGACATCATCGGGCTTCACAACCCAAGCATGGCTACCAATGGGATATCCAATGTTTTTGGCATCGCTATTCGCGGTCATCCGGGTATTGGTGACAGAAGCTACTGCACACTCACTAGGACCTTAACCGAACAGTAAGCGATGGAAGGGTATCATAATGAAGGAAAGACGTACCGTAACCGTTGACGAGGTTAATCTGGCTCCAGGTATCTAAGTTCGCCTGGGACATAGCTTCGCCCATGAGAACTATCGTGGCCAGAGTCGGAACCATGGAAGGCTGAAGGAAGCGAACAAAGGTAGGTGTTAGTTCGGCCCATGTGACACGCATGTCATTGATAGCGCTGGCGATATCGTTTAGTCTAGATTGTTCGTCCGGAATACAGATCGTTCCACCAATCATCAAAGTGGTCAAAATTTCAATGATAGAGGCGTCGAAAGAGTGTGCAGCAAACTGAAGGGCTCGCAATGGTTTGGCAGTGTCCATGAGCAGACCGGGAACATGTCCCTTCACGCCAGCGCAGAAATTCCCATGCTCAATGAGGGTAAGCTTCGGTTGGCCAGTAGTCCCTGATGTGGGAATAATGTATGCAAGATTGTGACTTTCTGCTCGGAGATCCAGACGTTGGGTTTCAATGGGAAGTGAATCCAAGAAGTCTGTATCGATCGGGGCAGTCTTCTCGGCAATTCCTTTCAAAGACCCTAGATTTGAGCGCGAGCAGAGCATGGTCTTGGCATTAGTCGCTGTGACTAGCTGTTGTGTGCGTTCCTGGGGAGCTGTGGGATCGAGCGGCATGACTAGTAAATGTAAGTATTCGTACACGATGTAAGACGCTTAAAAGATCGTTCGGGCAAAGACATTAAGGCATCATCATAAGTATGCCCGCCCGAAAATATGAGTCGAGCTATGCCCATGTTGTAACATAGAAGTGAATTCAACTTACAAGCTCCACCAGCAATCAGCACACCAACCATAGCAACAACATTCCATTTCGATTTTTCAAAACACAACGGAACAATGACTTCAGGCCCAACGCCCACACCAAGCAAGTATGCTGCCAGCTTGGAAGCATAATGATTGAGCTGTTCGTATGTAAGGCTGCCGTCCCAGGAGCAAACGGCTTCATCGTTGGGAGCTCTCTGGATATTGTCGGCTATGATTTCGTAAATAGTGCGGTTGGTGTACTCCAATGGGTGTTCATTCCACTTCTCTATTTGAGATCTGTTGCGGTCGCTCAGGAAGTTCGCGTGACTAATCTGTGTTTCAGTCGAAGTCAAAACACCAGAAAAGATTTTGTCCAATGTGCTCGCGATGTTCTTGGCGTGTTCAGTTGGGATAAAAGAGTTTCGGTACTCAAGGAACACGCTGACTCCAGATTTTAACACTTTGACCAAGAGGCGGATGTTACACTTAACTCAAAATTAGACACATATTAGAAACCGGACAATGAAGACATCTCACCTTCTCAGACATGATGTGTGCCTTGCTAGGCACTTGGTGATTACCAGATGCTGCAGAATGGACACCAAATCGCACCAATACAGAGGAGTTATATTGATAGATCTCGTCGCTCGTCGTGGTGAGGATAGTTTCCATATTCTCGGCATGCTCGAGAAGTTGTCCGAACGACATATCTCCACGCAGTTTCACGAGTAGAGCTGGAATCAAGATTTCCCCGTCTACGGCGCTTTTCTGCGTGGCTGCACTTGGCAAATTCCCAGTCTCCTCGAAACCGAAGACCACCTCCTCGAGCCCAGTGTAGGAGCGCAACAATAGCGCCCATGCTGCCCGAATGACAGCAGAAAATTCTCCTCCGTTCTTGTGCTCGAAGAGTTTCTGAAACAAATCCAGGTGCTGTAATTCGATTTTCACAGATAATGGCCTTTTGAGGCAAACAATGTGTTTTCTGGTACCTGGAAGGAGGCAGGAAATCACAGGCATTGAATTTGATGCCATTGCGTTCTCTCGAGTGAATATATCAGCGATTTTAGAATCAGGAGTTTGCTTACAGAAAAGTAATAAACTGAAATTTGGAAGGATTGCTCAATGTAGGGACGAGCAGTTAAATAGTTTCGTATATCTTAATAGGATTTTGCAGGATCAAAGGGACAATGCAGTATACAAGTAGCTGTTCATATAGAGATTGAGACAGGGAATTCTCGAAGGCGTAAGATTCTTGCTCACTGTGGGGATTAGCAGATGCCACTCTTCACTGAAGATATGGGGCTTAACGCAGAAATGGGGAGCTTACACTTTACAACTACAACTGTAATCAAGCTCGTTATGGCTTGTAAATGGGGATGTTGTGCTGTTGTTTGAATAGTGCATAAGAGATGCGGAAATCAAGAGGTCTAAGATAGAATCATGAGCACTTAGTCGAAACATGAGTGGTCAGTTCCTTGAAAGCTGTCAATTCCTGAGTCTGCCGCTTTACGAGATGTTTGACGCCTGAGCACCCATCCAAATCGTTGCGATGAAGTCATTTCCAATAAGCTCTTTCCCAATCGGCCATAGATGCTAGAGTTCCATCGCCTTCCCATGCTCCAAGCTACACGGGTAAACTCTGCGGGCCGGAACTACGAAGCAGCTAAAGAAAAATGTCGGGATGAGCTCAGTGCTCAGGGGATCGGCCGTCGCATGCAGTAGCCTAAGAGGCCAACTGGGATGCGTGGCCGACGATCGAAATGTGCGCAGCGACCATGTTGGTAGCGGCAAGTGGGTGCATATTGATGGCGAGACCTGCATGCGACCCGAATTGGACAATGCGATGTAGTGAGGAAGGCTGCGACGCGTTGGTCGAGCGGGTTCTGGATTGGCTCGCGTATCTCGCACACGTGACCCACGGTGTTCCTGCGCCAAGAACTGCCTAGCGTCGCCACACGGTGCTAGCCGCCAGCGGATTCATACGAACGCGGACTGAACGCTCCGTCAACACGAACTTTTTCTCCACGTCCAGCTGCCTGCCACGCTGCCACAACGTCAGCATGACCAACTCCTCATTCTCCACACCTGCATCTCTGCACAGCTAGGCAGCGGCTTTCTCGCCATGGACTCAGAGGCTTGCCGTTCTTGTACTTGCCACCTTGCGAACACGTCCTCTACACGATGTTCGACGACACCTGCTGTTCAAAGCTGCTACTAACTGTCAGTTCTCGAATTCCCGGTCTCTCAACCCCACACTTTTCCCCTCACGCCTGCAGTGCCGGCATCTACGGGCCTTCGCCTGCTTCGATCTACAGTTTCTGGCCTGTGCAGCTCCTTCCCCCTGTACATCGCAGTCACTGGAACACAACGTTGCTATTTCCGCCTCCGGTGTACAACCTCCGCCTTCAACCGCTTGTGTTTCCACTCCACTGGTACCCAGCTTCAACGTGGACCCTCTTGTGTGTGTGTGCTTGCCCTCGCAGAGACTGGCAGTGCGCTCTTCTGTGCGTCCTGCCATTTAGAATTACTCACACGATGGGCATGGAATTATTATTGCCCTTGTAGATTGCGGTTTCGCACACCCAGACTGCCTCTTTTCGAGGGCTGTTTCCTCGGACTCCGTGTCAGCCACCAGTGTCTTGTAAATCTTTTAGCCTGAAAGGTAGGATCAGCTTCCACCGCTTGGCTTTGTTTTCTTGAGTTCCCTATGTTCGATACACCTCTAACCTAACCGCATACCCCCTCCATGAAGCGCATCGCATTGTGGGATGCCTTAGCTTGGTCGGCACTCTCAACTTCTGGCATGGTTTTACATATGATCCAGGTAAAAGGGTGGCGAATTTCCTAAATGATTCTAACTCAAATCCCTTCGGGGGGTCCGGCTTTCGAAGGAAGATTGAGATTACATCGTTCTGTGAGTTAACTATACCCTTTGCAAAATTCACAACTCGAGCTACCCCCATCAGGATTAGACGGATAGATGCTCGATTTTGAAAGGCTTCCTGGCTCTTCTTCTTCTTCTTGTGCTTAATTCTTTTTAAGAATTCCGCAACCGCGTATCAACATTACCGGGTCCTCTGTAAATATCATTTTGCGTTATTGACAAGTACTGCAACCTTTGGATAAATCTTGAATCCTTCATTCTTGTACCTTGAGTCTTAGGTTCTCGCTCCCTAGCCAATGCCACTTTGGTCATGTCTTTCTTAAAATCTGTCGATCCCGTCTATGTCAATTTTCAGCCATGTTGTTATTACGCGATGTTACAACTGGCAATTTCTTCCGAAGGACGACAAAGTGCGTGTGTAAGTCCCAGATCAAGGGTCCAATGTCGCTAAGTGTCCCGTAACGCTCTTTTTTCCGGAGAAGTCTCTTTTGAGTCCTCCGCATTCTTCCTTAGTCTTCAGTTACCCTTGTCTGGCGGCAACTTCTGGGTAGATTTCGTCATAGTTTTGCGCCGCTCCTGGCCTTTTCTTTCAGCTCACTAGCGTCGGTGCAATCTCGATAGTGCCTTGCTACCATTGCAGGAATCACTTGCTCTCGCGTTGGTAGGGCTATCGGATTTTCTTACCAAAATCATGTTCAGGGGCCATATTGACAACTGAGATGGGAAACCGGTATTCTGCATCATCTACAACAACATCACCTGTTCGATAAACAGAAATTCGACAAGATCGGCACATGTGTGGACCGAGAGAAGAGCGGATACCACTCAGAGAATTTAATACGCATAACTACCTGCATGAGTTTGCTTGCTGAAAATTACGAGCCTATCCAGCCTTTTCTTGGACGGTATGGTCCAAAGGTCCGAACCGTTGTTTCCTTCTCAAATTGTTGGGTAAAGGCAGATCTTTATTTTAACACGATGGTCGCCGACGACGTTTTTTCAGCAGCTCCGTTCGAAGGAACACGAGAAATGAGTCGATCATAAATGGCAACTCGAAGGAGATGCAACCTGAAGGAGATGCAACCTCAATCTGCGATCGCCCATTGATCCGACTTCGGTGAACTACATGTTGGTGTGTTTCAGGCGCTGTATGTTGTATTTAGCGCCAAGTCTCACTTGAGGTTGGAAGTAATTGTCCCCGTTAGGTAGGCTTCGCTGATCACGGATCATAGCAAGGTTCTCAGAATATCTCGGGATTGATGAAGTCGCGGCGGTGATCACTGGAGAGTAGTAAAAATTGGCGAGAGAAGGCAGCGAGGTTGCGCAATTAAGGTTGAAAACTGTGTGCTGGGGACTTTCCACCAATCGACCAGGGTGCAGAATGATGGATGTCGTGCCGATCCTTCCTCCAAATGCGGTAGAAAACGAACACGAATTCGTATGTGCAATCTATCTGGATTGGCCAACCAAATCATGCACTCATCTTTGTTCGGTGACGGAAGCTACGGCAAATTCCGCAGGTGCCGTCAGACTCCCTTCTGCACGGAGCCCTTGTCGAACCTGGATTTACGAAATTAACTAACTCAACAGGTCGCCCTTACGATATTGCATCCACAAAGTGGTGAGCCCATGATACCGACTGTAGGGACTGCATAAGTGTCTAGTTAGTACGTTAGCACGCCTCCATGCTGTTCGCGAGCTACCATGCACCTACTAGGGTCTACCTGTGTAGCGGTACGACAGTCAGCGTTAGCTCTTGAGATCAGCCACGCTTGTTTCCCTGTTTCCAATTTTTGTCAGGACTTCCAAACACCCGCCACCGCCTCTGGGGTACTTGGTATGATGATCACTTTGCGCCGGCGGCTGATCGGATCAGCATCAGAATTCACGAGTCCGTTGCAGCCCATGGTAGCTTGTTGGGATTCACGTTGTAAGCCTTCGGGTCCCAAAGTTGTTCTACCTAATGTCCTGAGGAACTCCCTCTCAGTAGCACATTGATTCTCACTTACACACACAATGGCTTCAAATCCTGCTATGTCTTGTGCTCTCGTGGACAATACCTTCGGTCCTTGGGCTGGAGAAGGTTGCCGTGGAGGGTTCGACTTTACTCTTCTTTTTGAGGAAGCTATTCTTTCCCTCGCACCTCTTGTCTTGCTTCTTTGCATTGCACCATTTAGGATATTTTACCTATGGAGAAAGCAAACAAAGGTTTTGAAGTCTCTCCTTCTACCTACGAAGCTGGTAAGTCAATCAGGGGCTAATGTGGTTTCTTAACGCAAGTACACTAATCGCTGACCTTACACGTGTAGTTAGCATGGAGCTTCCTTGCGGCTTTTGATCTTGCTCTCCTCGTCATATGGGCCAAGCCGTCAACTCCGAAGAACAATGCCTCGATCCCCTCGGCTGTCCTTAATCTCCTGGGATCGTTGGTCTTCTGCCTTTTGTCGTACTTTGAGCATGTACGATCTGTCCGAACTTCGTTTCTGCTCAATGTATACCTTTTTTTCACCGTCGGTTTTGACGCCGCTAGGTCGCGAAGTTATTCATTGGACAGTAATCTGGACTTGATATCCGCCCTCTTTACAACAAGGGTCGGTGTGAAGCTTTTCCTATCCATATTCGAAGCGAGGGGGAAAAGAAGCATCCTGCTTCCAGAACATGCCAATTGTCCTCCAGAGGCAACTAGTGGGGTTTACAACCGCGTCTTCTTCTGGTGGCAGAATGCGCTGTTCCGAAACGGCTTCAAAAAAAACTTAGGAGTAGATGATCTCTTCGATCTCGACAAACACTTGCGCTCCGAATACCTATTCCAGTTGATTCAGCCCAAGTGGGAAAGCTGTGAGTTCCTGACTACCTCATAAATTATCTGAAGAAAACACTAACCGCGAGCCAGTAACAAGTAGAGGATCCAACTCACTCTTCTCTGTAACATTGAATAAGCTCAAGTGGCCTATTCTTGCGGTGATTCCGCCTCGAGCTTGCTTAATAGCTTTCAACTTCTGCCAGCCATTCTTGATCAACAGGGCTATCTCCTTTTCCCAAGAGCCAAATAGCGCGCAGACAATGAATATAGGCTTCGGCTTGATTGGTGCTTATGTTTTAGTGTATATTGGAATTGCTGTTAGTTCAAAAGTCTTTCGCCAACGTCATAAGCTAACTTTGTTTAAGATTTCAACCGGGCAAAAAGACCACCTTACCTTCCGGTTCATAACAATGATGCGAGGCGGATTGATATCGATGTTGTACGATAAGGCTACTGATATTACCTTGGCCAACGTTGACCCGGCATCGTCAATTACGCTCATGAGCGCTGATATTGAACGCATCGTCACGGGAATGCAAACGGCGCATGAACTCTGGTCCAACATGTTGGAAGTAGCCATCGCCATATTCCTTCTTCAGCGGGAATTAGGAGCCGCATGTTCTATTCCTATCGCTGTCGCTATTGGTACGTCAAGCACATAAGATCCTATATATCGACTAACGCTCAGAGTAGTATCTCTGGCTGGCTCGCTGGGCGCAACTAGTCTTGTTATGCAGCGCCAGGCAATGTGGCTAGAAGCAATCGAGAGACGAATTGCGGCTACTAGTGCTATGTTAAGCTCAATGAAAGGTGTCAAGATGTGTGGTCTTACCGATGTGCTTCGGAACGACCTGCAGAGACTCCGCGTCAACGAGCTTGATATCTCGAAGAAGTTCCGAAAGCTCTTGATTTGGACCATGGGATTTTGTAAGTGAACTCACGTCTTATAGCCCGTATAGCTATGGTATTTACAGAATGTAGCATATATCTCACCCGTGGTATCTCCTATTTTGACATTTGCTGTCTTCACCATCATTGCGCAAAAGAAAGGTGATGGAGCGACGCTCGACACGGCAAAGGTGTTCACATCACTATCGCTTTTTTCACTACTATCTGAACCCCTTGGAAGTCTCATCATGGCTCTTGCGGGCTTTATGGGTGGCGTTGGTTCATTTCAGAGAATACAGACCTTCCTGTCGTCGGACTCAAGGGTTGACAAGCGTAAGCTACCCTGCCTGCGTAACAGTGTTGATACAATCTCGGACGTTGGATACGACTCTGATAATGAGTCAAAGAAGACTCGAAGCTCCTTAGAGCTACGAGAGCTCACCTCCTCTGCGTCACAAGCCGTTGTTATCGATAAAGGATACTTCGGGTGGGATAAAGAAAATCAACCACAGGGTTGGTTACAGTCGATCGACATGGTTGTTCCTCGGGCCAAACTTACCATGGTTGTGGGCCCGGTAGGATGCGGCAAGTCCACGTTGCTTAAGGGCATTCTGGGAGAGCTGCCAGTCATGGGTGGCACAGTCCAGATCACTTCCCTGCGCATCGGGCTATGTGAACAGAGCCCATGGCACATCAGCGGGACCGTACAGGAAAGTATAATTGGTGTGTCAGACTTTGATCAACGGTGGTATGCATCTGTTGTGCGGGCTTGTGCACTGGATGAAGATCTTTGCCAATTCCCACAAGGAGATCAAACCCAAATCGGGAGCAAGGGTATCGGGCTGAGTGGGGGACAGAGCCAACGTATTGTGAGACACATTCCGATATTAACCCCGCTCACTTCCTTTCTAATGTTGCTGACCCTTTATTTGCGATAGGCCCTTGCGAGAGCAGTCTATGCTCAGAAAGACATTGTCATTCTTGACGATTGCCTTAGTGGCCTTGATACTCAGACCGAAAACCGAGTTTGGCACAGCCTTCTTGGACGAGAAGGTCTTCTCAGGCGATGCAGGTCCACGGTTCTCATTGCCTCTTCATCTAGTAAGTACCAAAATTCGAAGTTCGAATTATCATGGCAGAGGACTGACGCACACTGAATAGCCAAGCGTCTACCCTACTGCGATCATATTATCGCACTTGATAGCAACGGTAAGATCGTAGAGCAAGGTAGCTTTCATAAGCTTAACGAGACTGGTGGATACGTCGCAAGCTTCGACCTGCCACCAGCTGACTGGGATTTCGCGCCCGAGAAGCATCTTTATGAGGCTCCTCCCAAGTACACTGAGAAGATCGATTCTAGCCAGTTGACAGAAGAAGACATCCAAGCCGAGGCGAACCGACGTACTGGAGATACAGCTATCTATCTCTACTATGTGCAAACTGTTGGCTGGATCCCTACCATTGTCTTCATCGTCTCAATCACGATCTTCATCTTCGGACAGTCATTCCCAAGTAAGTATCTTCTCGCATTCACAATCCTTTGCCACCCCCCACGGCTCGTTTCCCATGTCATCGCCCCTTTTACTTTCCTCATAGATGCTAATCCCCTTCATTTAGCTCTGTGGGTCAAATGGTGGGCCTCTTTCAACGCAGAGTACCCTAATCAACAGCTTGGGAAATGGCTCGGTGTCTACGCCATGCTCGGTGCCGTCGCACTCTTGTTCTTGATCATCAGCTGTTGGTAAGTTCAATGACTGCGCATAGCACTCTGCAATACTGATATCTTTCTAGGCAGCTAATTATTACGATGGTTCCACGATCAGGTGTCAACTTTCACTGGAAGCTGTTGAATGCTGTGCTTAGGTATGATATTACTCTCAGTTTCATTAAAAGGCTAAGCTGATTGATACAGTTCTCCAATGACATTCTTCTCGACGACTGATACCGGCGTCACCCTCAATCGATTTTCACAAGATCTCATGTTAATTGATATGGAGCTGCCAGTAGCAGCCTTGAATACTTTTGCAAGTACGTGTTCTAGACCTAGCTTGCCTGACTGAATATCTAGCTAACTCTCAATGAAGCCTTTGTTCTAGTAATTGGGCAGATGGCCTTAATCGCTGTTGCATCCCCATTTGCCGCGATTTCCTTTCCTATCGTCGGCATAAGCATATACGCGATCCAGAAGTTCTACCTTCGTACATCGCGACAGCTTCGGTTCCTCGATTTGGAAGCCAAGTCCCCTCTTTACACTCAATTTGATGAGATCTTGACTGGATTGACATCCATCCGCGCCTTTGGATGGCAAAGGTTCTTAGAGGACAAAGCGAAGGCGCTGCTTGATCGCAGTCAGCGTCCATTCTATCTCCTCTTTGCGATTCAGCGTTGGCTCACTCTAGTCCTCGACTTGGTTGTTGCGGCTGTCGCAACGCTACTCATCGTCCTTGTCGTTGCATTACGGGGAAAGCTTAGCGCAGGGTACGTCGGTGTTGCATTGCTTAACGTCATTCTGTTTTCACAGAGCGTCAAGCTCCTCATTTCCTTCTGGACACAGCTTGAGACACATATCGGGAGTGTAGCAAGAATTAAGACCTTCACGGCTGATGCGGTGAGCGAAGATCTGGAGGACGAGAACCAGGAGCCACCTCCAAATTGGCCGAGCGAGGGGAAGATCAAATTCAGCGACATCACTGCTTGTTACCGGTATGTCCACGCTCTAGATTGCTCCAATGCAATAATGCTAACATCTATAGGCCTCATGAGCCCGTCATTGAGAATTTCTCCCTCTCTATCGAGCCTGGAGAAAAGGTGGCCATAGTCGGTCGAACAGGAAGGTAAGTTGCTGATATTCTTCCACAATGTACTCGCTCATAGCATGTCTAGCGGCAAATCCTCCCTCGTCCTCACTCTCTTCCGCATGCTCGACCTCTCTAGGGGTAGCATACACATTGACGGACTTCCCCTTCACCACATCCCTCGCCAGACCATCCGCTCGCGTCTTATCGGCCTTCCGCAAGACGCTTATCTGCTCCCGGGCACTGTCCGTATCAACGCCGACCCTCTCAGACATAGTAATGACAAGGCTATCATGCAAGTGTTGAAGGAAGTGCAGCTCTGGGATATCGTCGTTAGCAAAGGCGACGAAAGCAGATATGCGCATCCTCTAGACGTAGAGGTCGAAGATCTCCATTTGTCGCATGGACAGAAGCAGCTATTTTGCCTTGCTCGAGCTATGTTGAGGGCCGGAAAAGGGAGTATAGTCGTGCTCGATGAGGCTACTAGCAGGTAAACACCCAATATCTTAACGCCGATCTTGGTGGGACTCATCAGCTAATACATATCTAGTCTTGACAACAACACAGACACAATTGTCCAGAAACTTGTCCGCTCAAAGTTCACGTCGCACACCATCATCGCCGTCGCCCACAAACTGGACACTATTTTGGACTTCGACAAAGTCGTCGTCATGCACCACGGCTCGCTTGTTGAGTACGGCGCGCCCCATAAATTGCTTGAGACTGAGGGCAGTCGATTCAAATCTCTTTACGAGGATGGTTCGAAGAATGACGGTGGTAGTCAGGCCGCAGATAATGATGTTATTCGTGTTATTGTGTGAGGATACTGGTATACTACAGACTGCTACGATTATTTCTATTTTGATCTTCACCATTATTATCTCTTTAACGTCCCTTCCCTTAAAGTCATGGCTAAACAGCCCATTCGCTTGATGGATTGATAAAACAAAATACTGTGGGAATCCTTCTGTACTTAGTCATCTGCTGTACAAGCACCCTTCTCCTGAGTGACTTATAAATATGTCTACAAAAGATCATATGTCCGTTCACATACCTCAATATGCACTACTAGCATCTGCGATTACAAAGCTAGGATGCTCATCTCACTCTGTGAGCCGAATTTATGGCTTCATATTTTTTTCATCCTGACGTCGGTACTCACCTGTTGGATACTACCGGTAAACCCCTGCTTTCGTCCCAGATTGGCAAATCATCCTAGACATCCCTTCTTGACCCGTGTGACCCACTTGTGGGTTGAGCCCTCAGCTGAGGCATCTACCGTTTGTAGCCGAAATTTGAGCACGTGCCACAATTGGGTCTTACTGTACGGCAGATCATGCTTGTGCTGTCTAGATCCTGCTAGCAATCGTCCCGTCTGCCAAGATATGATCGGCAAACCTGAGTACGGTGTGGAGAAGGGTGTACCGACTTCGTATCTTGGTATGGAATGTTCTGCGAAATGATGCGCGCGAGGAAGTTTGAAAGAAGACGATGGACTAGCTGTACAGGGGTAGGCGATGCAACCTCCTTCTAATTTCATTTCTTTTTACGGTGCGTCCTTTCAAAGAAAAGATATCGGCGATGTCCCAAGGCTTGGTGTAGTAGTCTATGCACGATGATGTTCTCGACGCAAAAGTTTGAGTCCAACAATCTTTGGAAGATAGTTCAGGAAGGTACAGGACCGATTTGGACTGACAGCTCGTATTGGTGCTACTGTAAGACGACTTTCTCGACTTTCGTGGCGCAACTATCATTTGCGAATTACGCAATTCCATTGCACGTACACCAAAGCCCAATATGGAAATAACGACTCTGGCGGGAAAGCCGTGCCGTAGAACGCCATGTGGTATCGAACTAATTGGGGCCCGTGCCGCTCCCGTCGAGATGATCCTGCCTCGCCGTCTAACCACTCCACTGGGTCCGGAACTCTCCACCTTACTCGCATGTACGGGCTGTTGCGCATATCAGCGCGTCTTCCATCCATTTCGACTTTTTTTTCCCATGCAATTTAGTCCGTGCACGACCCACACGGAACAGCCCCCTGGTATCCCGAACTTCATGCATGTTTGAAAACCGCTTGACAGGCCTATACAGGTAACCACTTCGCTTGGGTAGGTCTTTTGAGTATGTAATTTTCCTAACTTCTGTGAGTACTAATTAACTTGTGGGTGGGTTAACTGGTGCCACGGAGTAGTCTTACTCAATAAAGATGTCACGTGTGCCGTTCCTTCTCGTAGCGCTGCAGCTTAAGATTAAAAAGAGGTTGAGCCTCTGCGGCTCCGCCCCTCTACTGATACAGACTTGCTGATCATTACACTTTACGTTCTTCAGAATGCGGTTGTTACGTAATCCCCTCCCCCCAGATCTTGGTTTTCACCAACCCCGGCGCTTGGTACCTATGAGCAGCGCGTTCAATCTAAAGTAGTACGATTGCGTAGTACGTTAACGTACTTGCCTATAGTGACGTACGTAC
>BLYF01000070.1:78095-108217 GCA_014905255.1 Herpotrichia juniperi
TATGAGTCTAGATCCTGTCGATCTATTCCAACAGTTACTGCCACAGGAGACTATAGTCACACTAAGCTTGTGCTTCATTCATTAACAAATTTAGCAAAACCCCATAACTAGGTGTCGTACAAGGGTCTTCAGCTCGCAAATTCGCGACGATCTTTATGCAGACGCAACGCGGTGTTTTCCCTTCGCCCGGTCTTCCCCCGAGCGTATTCGATATAGGGCCCACTTGTGGTTGTGGTTTAGAAGCTGTCATTGGAATTGTGGCTTGAGTAAGCTGCCAACCACACTTGAGATGAAAACTCTGCGCAGGTAAACTGTACACGCAGTAATTATCTAGCCCACTTTATTACCAATAATCTTATGTTCTAGGTTTCTTGATTTTTTTCTCGCTAAAATACGGAGTTTCATAGTGCATCCATTAAAACTTGCTTCCAGGGGTGATCGAGTGACGTACCATATATGTTCACTTCTGGTCTAGACAGTTAGTGTTTATGTGCAAAGATTTAGATGCGTGTGTATAGAGTATCAAACACAATCGAAATTGAATTATAATGCTAATTCACCTAGCTTTAACTATTATGCTAAAACACTACCAAAACTCTCACTGTGCTATCTGCTAAGATTCACAATAAGATGCAATGCATGTAACAAATTATATAGTGTTCTGGATAGCTAACTACAGAAAATTACGTACTCGCCATGCTCATAGCCGTGAGTGAGGTGGTAAATCAAGTGCTGCACATATTTTTTACTCTGTGAATCCGCCATGTGTTTTTTCCTGTATCGTTGTTAGCAATCAACTCACGTAGAGAAAGTCTTCTTGACGAAAATGTGTTGAGATATTAGACCTCGCTCGCCCATCTAAAAGATGGAATACCCTAGTCTGCCGACGAAATAACCTTTATACCATCAATCTCGCTGGCTGTCTCTCCTATGGTGAACATAGGATTTCTTCTAAGCAGAGACAGCTCGACGTTCCAACAGATCTAAAGCCGAAATCAAGCTTCATCGTCGCTGTTGGTGCTATCGTGAACAATGATATTCTCATTGATTTCACTAAACAACGCACACACAAGCGGTTTCTCGAATACCCTTTCGGTTAAGTGTGAGATGAGTTCCTGATGATTCCTACTCGTGTTCCCTAACGCAGCCTGCATCGTGTCTTCTTCACACAATCCACCCAACACTACTCTTGGTCATAGGCGGTATTTCTAAGAGTGGTGGAATGCGACACTTAGATGATGCTAAAAAGATAAAAATGAGTACTGAGTTTTTTTTTTAAAAAAAAGGGTTGGATTTGTAGAGATGAACACTCTTATTTGCATGTACAGTTGCCGGAGGAAGTTTATTATCTCAGGTATGATTAGCAGCTTATTCAAACCACAGTTCTAAACACAGCTTGTAACGTGTTTCCAAATTACGATCGTGCTTCTTCATCACCCTGTTCGCCCTGGTTTTGCATGCACAGCAGCCACTAAAGACCCACTCAGTGTCACTCTTGAGATCACGATTGTGCAGCACCTATAACTCTTTATGCGTATAGTTAAAGATATGTAATGGTGGCGGCGGAGATTCCAAAGTTCTTTTTAATATTTGCGTTCGTTTAGGGCTACTAGAAGACAACCTCCCTATGATTTGAACGTCGCTAGTTTGTAAGATCTTCTTGGAAGCCTACATCTTTGCGTTGCACTATTGCTATATAAGTGCCAACAAGGCTCTTGCGAACAGGCGCGCATGTTAGGGTCGCAACAGGATTAGATGGCGTGTTGGTCGTGGTTTTGAAGCTCGTTGGGAGCTGTTGTTAGAACTGTGGTTTGGGTAAGCTATTAACTATATTTAAGATAAAAATTCTGCGTAGGCAACTGTATATACAGTTGCCTAGAATATTTATCTTTACAAATCCTGCTAGCTGTGCAATGCACTTCTTCTTCTTCTATTGACTTTATTTATATAAGCCCTACAAGCTTTGCACGTAGCACGCAAGTGCTTTTTAAATATAATAATAAGCTTTTTTAATAGACCTCTACAATGCTATTATATTCTACGAGTATAATAATAATAACGATTTATACTTTTAAAATATTTTAAATCCTATTTATATCTAACTAAATATATAAAGAATGTTTTTCTTGTGTAGAGTTATAATAGAACAATACTTATAACTATTTTATATAAACGTTTTAAACGCCTTTATAGAGCACTTGAAACTCTTATTTTAGCTTCTGTATCTTACAACTCTTGCAAAAAATATTTACTACCCTTGCCTAAAGGGTCTTAACACTACGCTATCTAAACTGTACGTCTACAAAGAAGCCATCTAAAAAGTAGAATAAATTAGCAGTTTACAACACTTCTAAATAAAGAAGGAAATTATTAGGTAGCTTTTAGAGCTCTTAAATAGTAATTAATTAACTATGTACACGATTTATCTTAGAACTAGAGCAGTGACGACAAAGGAGGAACACCAAGCACAACGCGACCCACAGAGTGGGGCGAGGCTATGGCGTGTTGGTAATATGCATGAGGAGAACATCAAGTTGAGTTTTGTTGTATTGCCGAGAAAAGAGTGCTTTGAGTTGAGCTGGTACTAGATAGATTTGGTGATATCGCCGTTTTGCTCCTTGTGTGCTCTGAAGCTCCTCTACCTCCTCCTTCTTCCTTTCGCACTCGTCCTCGCCCCCAAACCCACAAGAAACCGAAAGCCTGAGACCTGTTGAGCACCTATCTACCCACAATACTAACCTCTACTTCCTAACAACCATTGCGACGTCACCACATTCCGCGTCTATGTCTAAGGCCACATAACCCAAGCGTTCCTATCAGCGCTTCCAACCTGACGCAGTTCGTCTCACGGTACGTTAACGTAAATTGCTTATAGTGACGTACAAAAGTAGTACCAATCTTAATCGTAGCCCGCGTTACGATTAGTCAGCTTTTCAATAGTAGTACGACTCAGGTGTGAGATTTAGTGTGAGGTTCGGCGAGGTAGCGGAGGCGGCTGAAATGCCTGTTGACGGAGCGATTTTGTGATGCTAATCATCGTGTTGCAATTTGCCTGCTTTGTTTGTTAGTAAGGTGGATTACACTTTAATAACGGGCAACAAATCATACAAGCGGGCTAAGAAGACAACTGAGTTGTAGAAGTACTATAACTCCCACTATTAGGAGACTGTTGAGGCTGCAGATGAGTCTCCTCTCTTTAAGGATCCCCTAGCTTAGTAGGTTCAAGTTGGCTGTTACTCCTATCTAGTCCTCTTTAAGATTGCCCTTGATTTCCTCTCTATCCCATGCACCTTATGCGAGTGCGAGCGAGCTTTTAGTGGTAGCAAGAGGATTGCTAGCGACGATAGAAACAGTCTCTCTGGGTCTACTGTTGAGGCCCTACAACTCTAAAAGAACTAGTTAAAGAGAGGTATAGTAGCAAGCGAGTTATATAATCTAACTAAGTACATACAGGCCTAAAATACACTCTATAGGACCACCCTTCTACCCCTAAGCTCTACCGTTACGCGTTACTCTGACGCGTAACGCTACGGTACTACGTATCACATTACAAATTATATATGTACTAATTAACCCCCGTACCGACATTGCAGTTCAGTCGTAACGTACAAAAGTAGTAGCAAAGTGAGAAGTTACGTGCATAAAGAGAGTGAATCGTAACGCAGTGCGTTAGGGTGGAAGCGCTGGTTCCTATACCGTACTAATGCGCATGGGGGAACGGATACCGCCCCAACTAATATGCCGCGGGAGACTCGAGCGTGTAGTGGCGCCTATCACGGTATAGTGATAGTAACGGAAGTCCGAGTCAAGAAGGCTGAGTTTTTGTGAGGCCAGGGGCTGTGTATAATACGCTTTGTGACGATTGATAAGTGTAGAAGGAAGGATGTAAGGCTGTTCATATCAGGTCGAATTGCCAGTGGAAAAAGTCGGGAATGGAGAGAAGTGGAAGAGATGGGAGCGTAAGTAAGTTTGTGTATATTGGGATAAGTGAGGTTGGGAATAGCGATGATTAGGACGTGGTGAATGACTTTGAAGGATGTCTGGTGAAATGCAGTACGCTGTTACCTTTACTTTAGTTTCGTCTTTGGGCCTTCCACTGCTTGTACGTATTAGCGTATTGGATTATGAAGAATATGCAGAAAATGAATGTCATTACTTGATGACAATAAATTAACTTCACCTGCTCGAATAACTGAAAACTAAAATACCTGTGAAATTAACTTCTTGCAGCACTGAGAAGCCCGCTACTGAGTAGTATTATGATCAAGCCTCCTCGATACGATCTTTGGTTCCTTCCCCTTAAAGTAGGACCGCGCAAAGCCCCAATCGAAAAAAAAACCTGACGTAATCTCATCTACGATCTTGACCATCCCCCCCTGATCGTCCACGGCCTCCAAAGGACTAAGCCCAAGCCTTCTTCTTCCACTAATGCCCTTATACATGCCAAAAACCCACAATCGCTTCTTCAAAAGAACCTTTGCCCGCAAGTGCTCTTCTCGATCTGTGGAGCTCTGGGCATCACACTCTTCCGCGTGAAGTGCGAGGCTATCGTAAACAAAAGAGAGCGTATCGAGTATTGAGAACCAAGGTCGTGGTGTGCGGTACGCGGTTGGTGGTCGGGTGAAAGGGATGATGAGAAAGTAAAGACAGAGTATACCGAACGAGGCGTAGAAGTTGGTGGGATTGACAACGATGCGATATTCGCCTTCCTCGATCTTTAGGTTGAATATCCGACCAGCGACTAGGACAGGGTAGAGGCCTACCAGTGCGAGGAATGTATGCCACGCGACGCGATAATGGCTGGCAGAGAGCGCTTTGAAAATGACGGAGATAGGATCCGGAGAAATATAGTCCAGTAAGAGATTCTTCTCTGGAAGTTGTGGTTTCGAGAGACCGTGCAAGGGCTGAGTTGTCCGGTAATGTACGTCGGCGTTGAGGAATACACTGTTATAAAGAGAGAATAGAAGGGCCGGGAGTATGTAGTACAGAGCTGGGAGATTGGCACTATCGTTATTAGATACAAGGGAGCCGAGTGGTCCGTTCGGGATTATAGCCCTAGCGATTTTGGGAATGCTTGGGTCTAATGGGGGCACTTTTCCGGAGTATATGGGGTTATGGATTGATCCATCTGCGATATGCATGATCGAAATGACGATGCAAGCTAGGGCGATCAATTCCAGAAAGAGAAGTACCGAATCTAAGAGAAACACAAGTACGCCTCTATAGCGCGCATATTCGGGGGAGCAGACAGTAGTGTTGTCGGTGTCTTGAGATATATCTATTCGTATTAATCAATATTGGATGGTAACTAGCTGTGTACGATGGTAAATAACATACCTTCTTCATTGTAAGACGATGCGTGACAAAGCCAACCCCTCCGGTGGAACATGTGGACGATATTCGTCGATATGCTGTCACTGCTTTGCTGGTACGGACTAGCCTCACTACCGCCACGATACGGCAGTTGGTTATGTGTAATTTCAGTAACGTCATGAGTTCTTTCCGCTTTGCTTTGATTTTGACCTGTTGGCCATTAGCTTCGGACCAATTGTTTGAGTATCAATCTTCACTCACCTCCAACAAAACGAATTCCATGCACAATTGCTTCAGTCTCGGTATGTCTCCAATACCCAAGCCTGAGAGTTCCAAATTGTTGTCCCCATTTCCTCGACAATTCCTTTGCCTCCTGTCTCGTACAATATTCAGAACCAAAGAATGCGTCCAGTGAGTTCATATATTTGATAAGCCCAAGTTGTGCAGCTAGGGAAGCCGGTTCCCATTTTAGTCCAGTCTGTGTTCCGAGAAGCCGAAAGAAGATTGATGAAACACCAATAAGCAACATGGCATACATGCTTATTAGAAGGTAGGCAATAGCATGGTTGATATGAACGTCCCATCCTGCCTCATCTTGTGTGAGCTGTAGTAGGCCTGTCTTCAGTGGAGCGAGGAAGATAGTTGTGAGTAGTTGTATTATTTGGACAAGCGGTGTTGTTGCACAGCCGTGCCGTATCAAAGACGCGATTCCAATTGGATCAAAATCGAAATAAGACAGGGTACTGAGCGTGTACATGGCGCGAGATGCTCGATCGTTCGTGCCGTCAAGCGAAGATGATTGTACTGAAGCCATCATTATGTAAGGCGAAATGCGGGTATACGAGCGAACGATTGCACGAAACCAGAGTGCGCTTATCGAACCGATTACGGTAGGAAGATAGGTAGACGTCAAGCGGTAAGGAGTGAGGTGAATGTGTAATAGATCCGGCTGAGTACGATATAGTACTGTGAGTGTGATTATGCCACCCATGCAGCTGCTGAAGAAAAGGAAGGCAAGTATAAGTGCCCAATCACAGAGTACTTGAGGTCGAAAGTCGAGCGAAGGATAGTGGGAGGGGACTTCAATTGGATCATAGGCGTCTTTGACGTCTGCATTTCATCATGAACGTCAGTAATGCGAAAGCCAATGAAGGATTAGAGAATGACACCAACCAGACGAGTCCCTATTTGCGGTGTTGCCCTCTTCAATACGTTCAGCTTCTAAGAAGCCTCGTCTCTCTATTCCAATCAGTAATGCACCAGACGGAATCTGAATAGTGGAAGGAACTCACCAGCATCTCCTACTTGCGAAGAGGTATTGCCCTGAGCCCATTCGTCGACATTTCGTCGTCCTTCTTTCGTCAGCCTTGTTCAAACCCTTACGTCTTCCTCACCCATAACTCACCAACACTTTCATACAGCTCGTACTCATCCGAGGTTGGCCCACCGCCATTCCGATGAAATGATGCAGAAGCCATGCGCTCAAAACTCGAGGCGTCACCGACAAAACTAAGAATTTAAAGAGAAAGATCGAAAATTATACCAGGCCAGGCATCGAGTCTTATAGTCGCGTTGTGGCTGAATTATTCAAGGATCATTGCGCCGCTAAGCCTCGAGGACCAGCCTTGTCGCTTGTTCCATCAAATGATAGATGGACGGCATGCTGAACTGGGCGCACGAGTCTGCAGCCTGATGGGCTATTGTGTGTACGCAGGGCGAAGCCACATCTAGTGCAGAAACTAAAGTCATTCCTTGGCGACATCTCGATTGTCCTAGAATCCCTCTTTTTCTCTACCAGAACCACGATTCCTAGGAATTTGCCTATTTACTCGTGAAAATTGCAAAATGTACAGGGAGTTATCCAATTAGGGCGACGCATGAAGCTGAGTTTGGTGTTGTGGTCAAACAATTTTGAGCGTGTTCTTAGGCACGATGGTCCAGAGGGCTGCGGCATGGGCTGCGGTACGAGCTACTGGTTAGAGTATTGATAAAGATCCACTTGTTCAGTCCACGAGGGAAAATAAGTTGTCCAAGAAGGCCGGGGAGGCCAGTAAGAAGCCTCTTAAGTCGGTTAGCCGAGGGAGACGATTGGTTACTTACTGACTAGCTCCACCACCGACCTTCCCTACTCGGGTCGTTAGCTCCAATAGCAAATGGGGCTGTTGGCTAATGGTTGAGCTGGCTTGAAGCCTCTTTTAGGTCTGTGAAAGCTTTAAGTTGATCAATACATGCCTCACTCAAGCCATTAACCGGGCATATAGCTAATGAAATGCTCTGCTTCTTATTTTGTTGGCGCTAAAGATCCGAGCAGAAGAGCTATAATACAACACTAGACGCAAATACCTAAAATCATCCACTATTGTGTCCATAAGAGGGTTGGCTCATACAATTATGCTGCAAGGCTGAAACCGCCACTACTCAGCCTGACGCCACCATTCAGCCTAACGCCACATCAACGAAGAGTGAGTCAGACAAGATAAGAAAAAATTGAAGCGCACATGGAACTCTTCTCATAGGATCCTACAAGTACTAATCACATACTCAAACATTCCTCCACTCCTCACCCTGACCCTCCACTAATGCGTTAGACTCACCACCGTCAGTCCTTCCCGCACTTCTCTCGTCTTCTTTGGCGCCTCCTGGACGCTCTTCCTAGATTTAGGATCGAGGGCCGAGGTAGCTTCGTCGAGGAGCAAAACACTTGGGCTTTCCATAAGCCTAGTGAGAGCACAGGCATGCCCAGCAGACGAGCATGATAGTGAACGATGAATGGCAGCGCTTCTACTACCTGACCCGAGGCTACTACTTCCTTGGTAGTACATAATACCATTCAGGCAAGACAGGCATGGCTAAAGAAAACCTCGTCCTGGCACTTTGGGCGGATCGAGGACTATGCTCTATTGATGACTTCAGCATTTACAACGCTGTGAAGGTAAAGATCAAGAGATACCTTGAGCACATGGATAAGGAGGATATCAGTTCAACTGAAGGTGCTCTGGAAGATTGGACTGCGTAGGACTTCTTCAGTGAACCCTTACTTCGATCTACCTATGTTGCAAGCCACAGCAAGCCAAGGATACTTGATACTTCCACGGGTATTGCATCCATACCCTCAGTTCCCCGAGTTCCATCTAGGGCTTCCTACTATCTTGTATTCGCTTTAAACTCTCATTCCCTGTTCCCTTCAACTACAATCAGCTCTCTTTAACACAATATAACCTTTCCCAGCGTTTTGTAGCGGCCTATCAGATATGACTTAACTATACTAGCGCTAAGGTTAAAACAGGCCTAATCAGGACTAGCCTCCCATACTGGAACAAATTATGCTGCCCACATATAACCTCAGCCACTCAACCTGGCCAACCCTGGCCTAGCTTTTACTCACCCAGTCCTAAATAGGCGCTATAGTCTCCCAAGAACGCAATACCCAAGCCTTCGCAGCAAACACACCAAACACCAAGCCACCAGCAACCCCGTCCAAGAACCAAATACCCAGCCTCCAAATCAACAACATCACTATACCAACGAGAGTCCACCGTACCGATTCCGCGCCAGAACCTTGTCTGCTCAAATCCAAACACCCAGCCGCACCCAAGCTCCATAATCTGTACCACAAGCTCTCCCGTACGGTCAATCGTGAAACCCCCAGCGCCGTTGCTGCTAGCGTGGTTCTCTGCACTACGCTCCACTCTCAAGAGCAAATGGCACGCACAATGCAATCTCAAAACCTCGCTACAAAGTTTACAATCCTAGCGTAGACGCATACAAAAGAGTAATTATACGTTGCGCCACGTTCAAGTCAGCCAGCATAGTAGACAACATTGCGAAATAGCAGACCCAAAGTCCTGCATCTCCTACACCCATCTCCTGCCGCGTCCAGACACATCACATGCCTGTTGCAGAGACAAGTACCAGAGCCGCGGCGTTTTGAGAAAGTAGCAAAAGGTCTTCATATTCGTAGTGTGCATCATCATGGTATAAACAGCCCCAACACCCCGCCCTCCACCCCACCACCATCCATATGTAACGCCAATCCCACCCATTACCCCAACTCACACAAGCGAAAACACGCCACTCGTCCCAATAAACGGCGTAATCGCGCCCCCAAACGCCGCCTTCGAATCGCCATAGTACTTAATCCTATACGTGCCACTCGTCGCGCCAAGCGCCGTATCCCACGAGATAGTAACGTCGCTGGTGCCGGTCAACCCATTAATCCTCTTCCACTCAAACACCAGTTCCCAGTCCGTGTCATCCTTTACTTTCGTCCAGGTGCTTCCGCTCTGCTTCTCGATGGCGGCATATGTGCTTTCGAGATGGAGGTTGTTGCGGGGGTTGGCGCCGACGAACGTCGCCGACACCACGGCGCCGATGGCGTAAGTGGGCTTGACGTCGGTCGTTACTTGGCCGTAGGACTTCCCTAGCGGCGCACTGTCGTATGCCACGCCGGTGATAAGACTGATGCTCTTCTCTCTGTAATCTGGGGGTGTGGGCCCCGCAGGACTTGTGCCCGTCACGTTATCCGCGAGGAACGGGAGGTATTTGAGCGTAGAGTTGATGTACGCATTTAGGGTGTGCGGGCCGTAGAGCGTACTTGCTCCTTCGTAGCGCTGGATGAAGTACTCCTCTTGGGTTGTGATGTAGTGCGTGTAGCTGTTGGCCGGGCCGCCGAGTACGACGATCGGGGGCGTGTCGTCTGCTATCAGCTTAGAGGAAAGAGCGGCGTTGTGAACGGCTTCGCGCCAGCGACGTCCGGACATAGTCGTTGCTTCTCCTGGGGAAACGATGATGATAAATTGCCCAATGCGAAGGACTTGGATGTCTACAATGTTCGGCGACCAGTCGTACGGCACTTTTGCTTGTCCGACGTTGAGTAGGATAGGTTTCGGCCACTGACACTTCTTCTGTGCTTCGCTAGGTGGGGAGATGGCGCTGCCGACTACGTTCCAGAAAGGATTTGAGGGCGCGCCGGGGTCGTTTTGCACAAAATCGAAGGCGCCAGGACCGTCGGAAGTTCCAGCTGCAAAGGAGTTGCCCATTGCCGCGGGACAGGTAGATACTGTACTGCCGTTGGTGAGGGTGAAGGTGTAGTTTGAAAAGTCGACAAAGGTGTGCAACGACCTCACATTTCCCTTTATGGTGGTGAACTCGTTAGAGCCGTAGATGGATTTCGCGCCCGCGAATTGGCGTTTTCCAATCTCATAACAGGATTTCACGCCGCCATCGTTGAGGCCGAAGAATGGGCCGCGGCCGTGACAGTCTTGGGACTTGTTGCCGCAGGTGCTGTCTTCGAGCTTGCATTCTGAACCTGAGCCGTCTTCGCAGTAGGCACCGAGGACGTTGGGGGTGGTGTCGCCGACGTTGGATTGTGAGAAGCCAGCCACGAAGCCTGGAGCGGCGTTCGCTGCATCTGCATTCGCTGCAATATCTTTCTCGAATAGGTAGGCAGCCACTCCCTTGTTGTCTGCTGCAACGACGGTCTGATTCCCAAGCAAACTCGTTCCGTGGACGGCAAACCAGTTCAGAATTCCAATATTCTTTCCGTCACTCAATCTCGTGAACTTCAACAGAGTCATGGTTTTATCCACGTTGTCCGTGTATCGATCTCTTTCCGCCTTTGGGTTCGCAAGGTATGCATACAGACTACGATTGATGTTCGCATCTGCGATGCGGGCAGTAGCGGAGCTGACCTTTCCAATGGTCAGTCCCTCGTGGGCTCGCTTGATGGACAGCAATGCGCCATCGACAATGGCCTGGTAGCTCTGCTTGTCGAACCCCAAGCTCGTGATCTGAGGGAGGAGGTAGTTCAGCCAAGCCCCTGGCCCCGCATGGCTGTGCGTGCCCGTCACGGCCACATTCTTCTGGGTATAGACCGAGTACTCGGACCCCATAGCCTTAAGGCCGTCCAAAATGCCATTTCTGATAGCCGTGTCTCCCGACTGGGTGTCGAGTACCATATAGACAAAGCGATCCGTGGTGTCGCCTGGATTGCCCACGATGAAGGCGCGCGAGTACAGCCGCTGGCGCAGGCCTGTGCCGACCTGAGACGTGTTTGCATAGCCCATGAGGTTGAGCTCGACCACGGGCCTGGAGCTTCGTTAGCGGTGATCGCTCCTTCCACATTCAGCCGTGGTCTCAACACACCCAGTGATGTCCGCCTTCCCCACACCTATGAGGTACTGCGAGGGGTCGTCAGCCACCTCGCTACTCTGCTTCCCGCCGTACATGTGCGTTTGCTTGCTCGCATCGTGGAGAAGCTGCTCGCCCCGCCAATGCCAGAAGTCGACCGTGGGGAAGCCAAGGCTGGAGATGAGCTGCGAGACAATGACCAAGGTGGCGAGGGCAGTAACTAATGCGACAACAAAGTGTGAGCGTGCCATTCTTCTGTCTGGAGCTCCACGGCGGAAGCGTGCGGCCTGCGCATCTTGCGGGTGGGGAGCCATGTTATAAGTTGCGAGCGCCCTGGCAGTATCGCATCTCTTGGAATATCCAATATCGACGAGAGGCACGCGACAGGAAGGTCGCAGCACGCCGGTTGCTGGTCCTGAGTTGGGATGGTTGGATGCTCCATGCTGGCCCAACGCTGCCAGGTCCTGCTGTGCCAGCGGGTGGCGCATGACGTTTTGGTGCATCGGCCGCTAACTCGCCCGCTTGCTGCAGGGGCCACTCGTCAAAGCCTCCGCTCGGCGTGGCTGGGCACATGCGAACTTCCTCACTCGCGCGTCTTCTTCCCCAGCAATCTCTCCCCTCAATCTAACCCCCCTCCTATCACCATGCCTCTGATCCATGAATCTTACGATTCGCTCCCCTGTACGTGTTAATTTATCCACCCCTCATTTGGCTCGTATCTCGTCCGCAACCTATCCAATATCCGAGACACCCTGCTGCGTGACGGATAGCGAGATACGAGGAACCATGGAAGATTGCCACACCAGCGAGCTCACATGCTACATGCTAACCGCCGCACCGCAGTCATTGAGGCAACGTCCGACGAAGCCAGGGCGAACGCGCTGCTTCTCATCGCCGCCGACGTCCAGAGCGCCGGCGTCGACATGTCGCAGCCGCACCCATCCATCATCCCCGCCATCGCCGCCTACACACCGCAGTACTCGAGCGCCATAGAGCAGGAACATGTGCGACTGCAGGCAGACCCCGCCTCGAAACTATCAGCAATTGACTTGAAGCGATACGAAGAGCTCGAAGCACCACCAAACACCAACCCCACAAGCGACGAGGACAGACCAGAGCTGCTCGCGCGCTGGAACGACGCCCTCCAGCGAGCCCACACAAGCACCGGATATGTGCAGAGTCGGTTGACCGAGCTCGGGCTGCTGGAGAAGTTCGGGAAGAACCAGTGGCTGGTGGGCAATGCGCAATCCGAGGACATACTGAAAGCTCTGGAGGCGGAGCTGGCGACGATCACAAAGGAGAAGGCGGATGTGTACCAGGCAAGGCAAACACAGCAGGAGAGCATTGGCGGGGAGCTGAGGATCCTGGAAGAGACGTGGTCGAATGGGGTCGGCCAGGTGCTGAAGACGCAGGTTGCGGCTGAAGGGCTCAAGCAGCAGATACTGGAGAGACGGAGGGCAGGTGCCGTCTGATGAGCTCCATCGGACGGCGAAGGCGGTTCGCAAAAGTTACACAACGATACCCAATGCATCATTTGATCAGTCATCCATGTGTTATATACAAAGGCGTCTATCGCACAGCGTATTGTTACATCTGAGCTACATCCATAACCTACAGCTTACTAGCAACGATAGTCCCCCCATCCAACGCAATCGTAGCTCCATTCACCCAAGCCCCCGCCGCACTCGCCAGCCAGATACACGTACCAGCAACATCCTGCGGGTTCCCAATCCGCCCCAGCGGCACGCCGCCCTCAATGACATCCTTGAACTGCTCCAGCGTCGCCTTCATCATCTTGCTCTCAAACGGCCCGCACGCGATCGTATTGCTCGTGATGCCCTTGGGCCCTAGGTGGCCCGCCAGCACCCTGCTCAGATGGTGCAGTCCCGCTTTCGACGCCGAGTAGGCAAACGTCTCCAGCGCAGGGACCCGCAGCCCGTCGATCGAGCCGATGTTGATGATCCGAGATGGACTCCCGGGCGAGGCGGCGGCCTCTAGCAGCGGCGTCACGAGCTGCGTCAGCGTGAATACGCGCTTTAGGTTCAGCGTTAGGACGCGGTCCCATGCGCTGGTGGGGTATTCGGCGTAGGGCGCGCCCCAGTTGCTCCCGCTGTTGTTCACCAGGATGTCGAGTTCTGGGTCCTTTTGTCAGCCAACTTCTTGCTGCTGTCTATAACTTCCCCCAAGATGCGCATTCAAGTGCCTGTGACGTACTCCCTTCGCGCTTCTGCAGCTCCTCCGCAATCCGCTTGACGTCCTCCTCCTTGTACAGATCCGCGGCGATGTACTCTGCGCGTCCCTTGCCCAGCGCGTTCAGCTCGGTGCACGCTTGCGCGAGCGACTTCGTGTCCCGCGAGCTGATGTACACTTTTGCGCCGTTGGAGACGAAGCCTTCGCTGATCATGCGCCCGATGCCTTTTGCGCCGCCCGTTACGAGCACGATTTTGTCCTAAGTGAGGTTGTTAGTGGGATGTGGGGGAGAGCGGGGAGCTCGGAGGTGAGGTGGGAGGGAGGGATGGGTGGAATGGAATGTACCGCTTACCTTTACGCTGAAGAGGTTGGAGATATCCATGATGGCAATGTATACAGGGTTAAAGAAGAGGGAGGGAGTGGAAGGAGCGAAAAGTCAATTGCGACATGTTTTGGAGGATAGCTGCCGTCGCGGTTGGAGAGATTACTATTTGAGCCGAGGCTCGGTGGCTTGTTGTTCCTACCCTTCCTTTCTCCACACTTCAACGTTGTTCCGTCGTTCATCTTTCATGTCGCGACTCAACAACGTAAACTCAACGTAGAATCTGTCACAGCAGACATTAGGTGGACTGGCATTGTGCGAAGAGGTGGACCTGTGTGTATTTTTCCGCAGCGGGTCGGCTGGGCAATGTATTGTGAGCCGTATCGGCACGGATGTCATAGGTTTACCGGTATCCGACAATGCTTCATCGCTATCTCTCCGGTTGAAGCCTTTCACTTTATTCCTGTTTTATACCTATACTCTTCTGCCACTGTGCTTCTCATTATCTATCTCTATTATCTCTCTATTCCTCATTGCCAGTCTACTTCTCTCTTTTCATGTTCAACCATATTCTAGTCATCACAGACATGATATCAATGTTGAGCATGCAGCTCCGTTTACGCTCATATGAGCTGCAGGCGTACGTACGATAACTTCTCAAACAGTCTCAGATTCGGCTCGGTCTCGAAGACTAAGCATTATCTCCGCTCAGCCATGTCGCTAAATTTACTGAACTAACAGTGCACCACGATGGCTTGCGCTTATCACGATCCTATTAATCTAGTTGCCTGATTCACTCTTCTTGTGTGTTCGTGTATAAGTAACCATCTCCTTGGTCTGATGTCGATACCGCTGCATCCCGTACAATCATCTTCACATTGTCTCCACCTCATCTCATTCATTAGCACCCCTTCCCAATAATCTCACTCTTCTTCTCAACTCCCCCAATTCCATCATGGCACCCATCCACATAGGCGTCCTCGTCGTCCCACCCATCCAACTCCTCGACATCGCCCCCATCGACCTCTTCGCCATGATGACGACCGCGTACTTCAAAGCCTGCAACATGCCACAATCACTCCTCGACCTAGCGATCCCGACCTCGGACCTCAAAATCACATACATCTCCGCCCTCGGCCCCTCCAGCACAGCCCAAACCACCGCGTATCTAGGCCTCGCCATAAATGCCAAGCTGGACGACCCGACCGTTCAGCCAGGCAAACTAGACATCCTACTGATCCCAGGCCCACCACCCGGCATGGTGGTCGAGGAGCCAGTGCTAGCCTTCATACGAGCCCACGTCAAGAGCGGTATAGATCTTCTCACCGTCTGCTCCGGCGTCTTCGTCGCCGCCCAAGCCGGTGTCCTCGACGGCAAACACGCCACAGGTACACGAGGCATCGTCGACATTCTCGCGAAAGACTACCCGGCGGTGAAGTGGGAGGACAAGCGGTATTGGAACGATGGACGCGTTTGGACTTCGGGTACGTTGCCCCCTCTCCTATCCGCATATAGCTAGAGGTACTGACTAACTCTAGGCGGCATCACGAATGGCATGGATATGGTCGCGACGTATATGCGCCATCGCTGGCCTGGTGCGGCGACGGAGACGGTGCTGGAGATGGCTGATGTGCAGGTTAGGAGCCAGGATTATACGAAGGGTAGGCTGGGGAATAATGCTTGGTGGGCGTTTCATATTTTTAAGGCGTGGATTGGGGGACTGACGGGTACGCAGAAGACGACCAAGAAGGCCTGATTTAAGCAGGAGGGTTGCCTTTCTGGATTTCTTACGCACGTTTTTTTTTCTTTTTTCTTGTTCCTCTATCTTTGACTAAAAAAGAACGCATTCCTCATAACAACTTCTCTCGCACCTTTTTTTTGCTCCTCTTACCCATCTTGTTTATGAAAGAAAGGGAAAGGAAAGGAAAAGAACGCAAAAAGAAAATTCCCCCAGTACCCACAGGCCGTTGCCGCCCCCTCATCCATCTTGGTTAACCGGAGTCCGTGCTAACCGATCAAGAATCAGGTTTGACTGGCAGAGAGAGGAACAGATAGTGGACTCATCGGGACTCGAACCCGCTCTCTCTCGCATGGTCAGATGGAGACTATTGACCGAAACCGATAGACCATGCTTGCAAATTTACCTGGAGTTGTAGAATGGTAGCATATATATACAGAAGTACCGCCCAAGGGATGTCTATGGATGGGCGAGGCGGTAGGTAACCTGGGGAGGGTGATGGTTCAGGTGTACGTGAGGCAGTGGGGAAGCCTTTACAGGTGAAAGAGTTGATAGAGGCGTGCTACAGCTTTTTGACGTAGTTTAAAATCGGCTTTCACTCAAGTTTACTGCTAGAACCGCCTACGAGGTAAGAGAGGCTGATAGATAAGCGTTTCAAGGTTGTAACCAAATGTTTATATTCGTCTTCACTTTGCAGTCTGCCTCTCGCCGTCGGCTGATATCGCGTTCAGTCGGTGTGCCAGCGCTATTCACTCACCTTCAGACCGCCACCTGCAAACGGAGCCTAGTATATAAACCCGCCGACCTTCTTCTTCCCTCCCACCCTCTTCTTCCGGTCTCAATCGCGCTCCACTCTCCGCCTATCTTCTCTCCTCGACTACCTCTCTGCCGTTGTCCCGCACCAGTACCGCTTTCCACCACCTCTGCTCCTACTTCCCCCACCAACGCAAAGCCCCCTCTGGAAAATATAGCAGGGAAAGGTAAAGCTTCATTGACCCTCTTGACCTTTGATTAAAACTGACTGACATTGCAATAGATGAACCAACAAGAGCTCCAAGATCTGCATGAGGAGACCAAAGAAAACCTCCGCATCAAGCTGGCTCGGATTCCACCCCGCGTCTTCCTCCTCGGAAAGCCTACCATCGCCGACTTCTACCATCAGCGCACAGACAAGATCAAGATCCAAGGCATCCCGTACTTTTACCAATTAGACATGTACTTCAAGCGCTACAACGACTTCGTAGCACAGGACTTCAAGGCCAAGAAGCAGAATCATCATGCCCCCGTCTCCCGCGCAGTGTGGTACTACCAGACCGACAAATTTCACAACTTCTCCCGGCACTACGAACGCGTGCGTTGGAACATTCTCCTCGCCGCCATCCTCGCGACTTCCAAAGAGCCCGAAGCGCTCTGCGCATCGCCCGACGCCAAGAAATTCAGCGAAGCGTTCCTCGATGCGTGGATCAATGCCATGATACGCGATAATGATACCGTGGACCAGGAGACCTTTGTGCGCACCTGGAAGCAGGGGGATTTCGACCTCGTCTTCTTCCCCGACAAGCAGAGGAGGGCAATGGGCAAGGCTATCAGGAATCTCAAGGCGGACATGCCGGCTATGCCTTGCTCTGCGGGCGACTTCCTCGACAAGGCTCAGAACTGCTCTAAAGAGCAGCTTCGCGCGCATGGACCGGCTTGGGCTCTTCAATGGGCGCTGAATGCGGAGTCAGAGATTATCACTTTTGAGCAGATCGACAAGGCCGCGGTGGTGGCGAAGGATGGTGGCTTGGAGAACGCCTTTAGCGGCATGGGAATCCAGGAAGAGGATATGTATCTGACTCCCGAGATGTTCAGATTGCCGATGGTAGAGGCTATCAATACTGAAATCGATTTGAGCCGCGTGGTTGATAGGGAGTACACGAAGGGGGAGCGATGTCTAAATTGGATGGATCCTCAGACAGCGGTGGACTTGGTGTCGGGAAATCTGGCCAAGTATCTGGACATGACGGATGTATTTGCGGGCATCAACCTTATGCAGAGTTAGTGGATTATAGTTAGTAGGCCTAGAGGATGAAGGCGATATGGCGTTGCGTACTTCGATGGCTACAACGAGTGAGCTTTGGGCCGACGCATTGGTACTTGGCATTTGTGGGGTTTACAGCAGCGCAAATATCAGCACTAAACTTTTTGGTCTCATGCTTAAATTAACTACATGTCTCGCGACTAGTGAAATAATGTGTTCTCGTATTCGCCTATGGTAAGTGTACACACCTATGGTGAAATAACCACGTTTCTAAGCATCCTACTGAACCTCAATCTCAACATAGAGAAGATACGAGTGTAAATCTCCGCGATGGTAGAGTAGACTATGATGCACACACCTGCGCACTTTGGTGTGTGGCTTTCATTGCACGGTGCTTTCTAGTAGCTATCTAGTAGCTATAGTAGTACTACGTATCGAGACATTAATCCTTCAGTCTGCATACTATTATTTGCTGAAAATCCGCTGGAATAAACGATCTACAAGTATATCATAGCGCCAGTTTGAATATGTTGACTTAGAGTACATGCGTTTCGATGCATGAAGAGGATGACTTGCCCTTTGACATTCTGCTGAACCTCCACCCCCACCTAGAATATCGTACCGATACAGGCTCCCTTATCTGATCATTTCAACTCAGACTACATATAATGCATCCATTGTTTCACTAGGGATTCACGGATGTTGACCCTAAACAGGCTAGTGCGGCACAGCAGTTTCCGCTATCGCATTCGTCCCAACATTGACTTTCCCACACCTTCGCAACTGACATCTTCATCATCAGTCTTCTCCGTCGCACTATTTTGTTTCTTGCTGTAATGGAGTTCCTACAATCGACGCCCGCACGTCAGAATGCCCAAATAGACGCGTCTTTCAAGCCAGCGTTAGTGGAGTTCCGGATCTCGCTACTTCCGCTCCGGCTAACCCATCGAAAACCAGAAACTACACAGCGCTGGAATTACGTGTACGATTACGCAACTGGATTACTCGCAATGTGCAAGAGAATCTCTTCAAATTTGATCTTACTCCGCCAGATTTCGACTCCGAGGCTTCTAGGCGCGAGTTGACTCTTATTTGCATTATCATTCTAGGCCTGGAAGAGCCTAAGCCATTGACGAATCAGAATGTATACGAACGTATCATTACTTGGTTTCCAGCGTACCGGAGGATTGAAAAAGAGCCTGTCGCCCGCTTCAGCCCCGACCTTTGGATACTCCATTGGAAACTTTATTACACTCTTACGCATTGGGCTTGCAGCACCAATTGTGCTAGCTGGACGTACCGCGAGCCGGACGAGAACTGGGATGGTTTGCCACTGGAGCTGGTAGGTCCACGATATACCGTTTCACCTTTCGTTTTCTGTCGTGCCGCAATATCGTTCCTGCAGTCCAAAGGAGCATTACCAGCGCATCAACCGAGCTTTCACAGGTTCATGGACCTCCCCGTTGAAATTCGCGAAATGGTTCTTGGATACGCATTCGACGTCGTCCAAGTACCTCTGCGCTATGCAGATCTTGATGCTACTGCCGGCTGGCCGCACCACGGACACAGAGAAATTTTCACACTCGACAGCGATATAAGGAAGCCTGACAAGCGATACATTGGAGCCATCGACCTTGAGAGTCTTCTCGCAACGTCCACACTGAGTCACGCGCTTTTTCACTCTATGATAGAAGTCGCTCGACTTCATCTAGTCTTTGGTGAACTGTCTGACTTCAATCGGGTGATGGCTAGTTTTAGCAGTCTAGGCAGGTTCATCCGTAGTCTAACGTTTCGTGCCGATGGCGCGTATGCCGTTTTGAGGGAAAACACGGACGTGTACCCGGAGTCGATCAGCCATACGCTCCAGGAGATTCGAGAGGCGCAACAGAACATGCAGCGCTTGAGGAATCTGCAACGGGTCACGCTCGTGCACTTCTGTACACATGATATTGGGGCGGAGGATTTGCTGAGGAAATTCAAGGACTTTGTAAACCCGGAGACTGTGCTGCAATGTCGATGTGGGCGGTGAGGGAATCCGTCAAAATGAGGAAGTACTTACAAAGGGATGATACCTCTTTGAAGCGTTTCGGAACATGAGCGATGGAGTGTAAACTGGTCTCCGACAACTACAGCAATACTTTGCATTGCCTGCCTTACTTTCGTGCCCACTGACTGCAATTCCATTAGGGTCATCCTTCGTTCCCACTGAGTTCTCAAACTTCACGGTTGATAAATGCTCATTTTGAGAAACAGACAGTATCTTGTCGTAGATGTTGCGATTTTGTATAGTCAACCCTAGATGTAGCTCTTAGGGGAACCCTATAGACGAGCCACAAGCCCGAAAACCCCTGCGTTGGAACAACACACCCTTCATCGAAAGAGCGGGAAGTCTCCAGCATTTACTAATGAGTCCTGATTTGTATTCAGAAGATAGAGCTCGCACGGAGTGAGATTTCATATATAGGCTAGCAATCTTCCTTGGCTACCAAAATGCCCTATGACATGTACAGTAGTACATCACGACCATTGGATCCATTTCACGGTGCCTAGACTTACGTGCTAAGTCTGCGCTGAAACTATTTCTTGCGATTTGGAGACGTCGGTGGTTGAAGTTTCGCCCCGAGAGCGTTCGTCGCTTCCTACTCTCCCTAGTACGCCTGCCAGTCATACAAATACTCTCTATATTTCCTTCCCACTTCAACACCACGCTTGACTAAGCAAGTGATATCGGAGAGTAGGCAGAAATATCAAACTGGCGTTGCGGAGCTGTACTGTACTTGCCAAAGCACACTTTGACAACTCTAACATCCCACTCAAGCTCCTCCCACGACCATGGCTCTTTTCGACTACGATCTGCACCTGAAGGCGCAAGCTAACCTCGCCGAGAAACTCTCGATCCTTCACCCGCGGGCCATGCCCCTCAAGCCCTCCCTCTCGGCCATATACGCCGAATCAAACACATACATAGACAAGGACAGCGCGACCTACGCTCGGAATATCCCCTACATCCTCCAACTCCCATTCATCTTCACCTACTACAACAAAATTATCAACGCTAATCGCACTGCCCTCAAGAGCTTAGCTCAGAGCACCAATGTTAGCAGAGCGATCTGGTATTGGGGCATCGATCCCACGCACTCTTTCTTCAAAGACCACGAGCAAATACGCTACAACATCATCCTCATGACCCTTGTCAGCATGTCGGCAGACTCGAATGAATATACCACGACCGAGGCGCAGCATTTCGCATGGGCGTTCATCATGGCGTGGGTCGAGCAGTTGGGCAACGAGGGTGACTTCACCTATCGAGACTACTTCATCGATATCTGGAAGACGGGACCGTACGATTTGATCGTGTTTACCGAGGCGCAGAAACGGCAGGTGAAGCACGCTGTTAGAGCACTGAATGCGAAGATGGGCAGGGGCTCGAGGCAGCAGGCAATGGGCGAGGTGTCCAGTGTGGTTGCTGAGAGGTTCAGGGCGTTTCGTGGTGCGCAATGGAGCCTGCGATGGTGCTTTGTGCATGAGGAGAGTTTGGGAACTGGCAAGGATTTTGGGGTGGACTCAGTGATGGAGATTGATGTTGATGACAAGGTCTTTTGCCGGGTCAATTGGAATGCGCCTACGCTCAAGGGTCTCCTTATCAATATCGATCGCTATGCGGATACCATAGAGCAGGAAACCAATACGTTCTGGCTGGATCCTGGGAAGGCTATGGAGCTCGTGGAGGACGAGGGCGGGGACGCGACCGATGTGATGACGCAGCTGTTTGGGGGTATGAGCATTTGAGACGGCCCTTGGGAGAGGAAGACGGTTTTATACTAAACTCTAGTAGATATAATGGTGGTTTGCGAGGTTGAATTGATCGTTTTGACATCCTACTGAAACTATACAATCTTGCAAGTGAGCTGGCTGCTTGGTATCAGGATAGTGTGTATGTGCAGGCAAGCTCAGGCTCAGGACACCATGCTGGAATGGTACTCCATATGGTCAGCCCTGGTCTAATTTTGGAGCGTCTCACGTTTAAGTTGCATCATCAGAGACAGTATGATTGACACGGCCGAGTGGATCCTTTTGCCCTCAGGCTGGTATTGCCCAATTGCACTTTTAGTTGTGGGCCTTGGAGGTAAGAACGAGGAGTTTCGTGATTTGAAATGATATCCGGCTGAGTGTGTCCTTATATCCATACAGAGAATTTCTATGGTTCGGTCAGTAATGCTGACCATATGATATGCTTGCGCGACGAATTTGACTTACTTCGTCAGCGTAGGGCGTGGAATACAGACCACCTTCATACATATCATCAACTTCAACGGACCCTAAAGTGTATTACACTGTCAGACCGTAATACAAGACTTCAAATAACGAGGAAAGGCGTGCATGGGATCCGTCGAGCCATTTCTGACGGTCTTGGTTCAAACAGAAAATTACAACTCCCCTTTCTATCACGCGTGCGAATAAGTCATGATTTGCCTTGATTTGGGCTTGGAACAGGCCTCGCTGTCTACAGAAGGATTACGGAATTCGAACTCTGGATACGCGGCGTTTGATAAGGAGATGGCGGAGTATACGGCGTTCATGGTTTATCTTGCCACTATTTGCCGCCCTAGCCTGAGCGAGACTAGCCAAATGCGTCGAACCTTGGAAATGACTCTTGCCGTGACTCTTAATTCAACCCCGCCTGGCAATCCTAACTGCATTCCTCCGCCCTTCGTGTTCGCCGTAGCAATTGCGGTGCCCCTCCTGCAGCCATGACTCCCAATCTCGTGGTCACCTTCCTTCTGGGGCCGATCACTGAGCGAATTGATCGCCCGTGGTGCTTTGGCGCCTCAAATGACTGCCCCAGGCAGGTTTTCATCTGAAGGAGACATCCCACCGCATGCAACGAGTCTGCAAATCCGTAAAGAACCGGAAGTATGACAGTGTAGTTGAATCGCTTGGTCAACATTGGGGTGACGTGCTCGCTTGAGTGGGTGGCCAAGCCATTCCTCAATGGGAGATTACCTGACGAAACCTAGGGATAGGAAACGTTCCTCCCAAGTGAACAAGCTTCGTTTTTCAAGTCGAAGTGTATAAAGTCAAGGTTTACATTGTTGGTTTGGGGAACCATAGCTCTTGAGCACCTTCTATAACTCCTTCAATCTTACCAATTCTACCATCTGTTCCCTCCAATCTCCAGCATGTCTTCTGCTACCACTTCATCCTCTTCTGCAGCACTCCCCCGCCAGCGCATTCGAGAGCTTCTTCCAACAGTGTTTCTCGGTCGCTACCCGACAGGACCCAAGAACAGCTTGACTGATGTTCCTGGCGTCTTGGTGTCCACGCAATCAATCCGCGACTCCCCAAAGTACCCCAATGCTGCTGCAAACTCCATCAATACAGGCGTAACCGTTATTCTGCCCCGCAAGGAATGGTTTAACAAAGCTTGCTTCGCGGGTATTTTCCGGTTCAACGGCTCTGGAGAAATGACTGGTAGCCACTGGATCGAAGAAACGGGACTTCTGCACTCTCCCATAGTCATCACGGGAAGCTTCGGTGTTGGTTCGGCGTACAATGGTATCTACGAGCATGCGATCCGCGAACACTCTGATGAGAACGGGACGGCGAATTGGTTTCTGCTTCCTGTTGTTGCGGAGACTTTTGATGGACATCTCCACGATGTTACCAAGTTCGCCGTGACACCAGAACACATCGTTAAAGGAATCGATGAAGCCAGCAGCGAAGCCGTGAAGGAGGGTAATACAGGTGGAGGAACAGGCATGCTCGCGCATTGGTTCAAAGGTGGAACCGGATCCAGCAGTCGTGTTGTACCCGCCGCAGACGACAAGAGCTACACTGTCGCTGCTCTCGTGCAGGCCAATTACGGTGCCATGCGCGACTTCAAGATCGCGGGCGCACCAATCGGTCGTCTTATTTTTGAAGACCAAGAACGCAAGATCAAGGAGAATCCGAATGATCCAGAGCTCATGGCGCAGGCGAAACTGCTGTTCAAGATCAAAGAAGCCAACGAGAAAAAGGACGGAAGCATCATCATTATTCTGTCCACCGACGCCCCTCTTACGCCCCTTCAACTCCAGCGCCTCGCCAAACGCGCATCGGTCGGATTATCAAAGGCTGGAGGCTGGGGAGCAAATCAATCTGGAGATGTATTCCTCGCATTTTCGACGGCTAACGATGGACTCGATGATCAGACTGAGGCGAACGATATCTGGAAGCCGAAAGCGGTGAAGGTGGATATGGTGGAGGATAGGAATATCAATGCGTTGTTTGAGGCAAGTGCTGATGCAGTCGAGGAGGCGATTTTGAATGCCGTGTGTATGGCGGAGAGAACCGTAGGGCATAATGGGACAGTGGATGCGCTGGATTTGGGGAAGGTGAAGGAGTTGATGGTGAAATACCTATAAGCAGGACAGTAGGAAAACAGTACTGGTCAAATGTCTTGCTTTACTTACTTGGCATTCTTCATTTTCTTGTCCTCTCATGCACTGCTGGCCAATGCGACTTCTACGGCTTTACAATTTTGTCCCATAACCCAGTCCATGTTGTTATGGCTTGTGAAAGTGCGCGTGATAGGCCAGTACTTACAGGTAGAGAGAAAATGGGACAGAAACACCTTGCGAAGCCCTATTGTAGTTGATTGCAGTACTTTTACGAAGTTCTTCAGGCCCCTGCTATTTTAGTTGGAGTTGATAGCACGTAGTCTTTTAGTTGAACAAATTGTGGATTGATACTTTCGATGCCCTTAGCGATGGTGTTCCTAACCTAGCCTAGCGTACGCGTGGGGCCTTCCCGGGACTAGTTCATCTCCGACGCTCCGTTCCCCTTTTTCGTTCCCACCGATCCTCCGTTCCTCCGCAGGCGCTTGCGTCGACTCGTATCGATTCCATCGAACCATAAGATTCAATGCAATCTTTCCACTTCCTTCAATTACACGTCGAAGGAACAGGTCGTCGGAGCATCCGCAGGCAGACGCGCACCACGTTGCCTTAAGACAGTCATACTCTCCGCACCACATTCGTTAATTGTATTCACTACATACTGTGTTCCAGCGGCAACTTGGCTAATTTAGTTCAATATCCACCTTCGGTTTCCAGTCGCATTCGCACTCGGACTGCTTACCGGACCAACTATAACGCCCTTCCTTCGCCCTTCATCCTCCCTACCTCGTACGCCGCCTTCTGGAAGCTGTCGACCGCCCTTTTTTCATTCTAATATCAACGGATCACAGTCACCCCTCCATCTTCACGAAATATAAACTAAATCTTGCGGCGTTCTAGAATCTCGAACGGCCAAGCGACCTAGCCTTAGAGTGACAACAAACAAGCCTTTTGCTCGCCTTTTAAACCACATTGGGCTTAGCGAGATTAAAGACAAGCCTTTATTACTCGGGAGTGTGCCTATTCCGTCGTAACTCCGCCGTATAGGCAAGCGAAAGTGAGCTTTCCTATCGACCTCAACCTTACGCCTCTTAACAACAACTAACTGCCCATAGTACTTCGCTGTTCTATTGACATAGAGAATCGCACACATGTCCAAGATGCCAGAATCGCGGCAAGCAAGCATGTCGTCTCAAGCCTCACCAACGATGTCGAACGAGAAGCCTGCTGTCACGGAGGAACTCGCTAAGCCAGCGATGGCAGGCCTCACGGCCGAGGAGAAAGAGATCATTGAGATCCAAACCAACAGCCCGAAGTTGACAGTCGGATACTTCTCGCTGTTTCGGTATGCAAATAAAAAGCAGGCGCTCATCATGGTCATTTCGGGAATCGCATCGATTGTTGCAGGTGCAGTGATGCCATTGATGACGGTAAGTTCGATATTCATTGATGATTGAAGAGAACTATTTTGACGCTAATCTGTTACTTTAGCTCGTGTATGGTAACTTTGCAGGGAGTTTCACCAGCTTCTCAGTCGATGCGATCGCCGAGCAAAAGTTCAAACACCAGATCAATCAGTTCACACTGTATTTTGTATACCTCGGTATGTCTCTCGAAGTCCCGGAGAAATTTTGCTTGAACAAGTCTGACTTTGAATCTCAAGGCATCGCGTCTCTGGTTACTGTGTACATCTCCATGGTGGGATTCTCTTATACTGGAGAGAGGATTACACAGCAGATCCGAGAGTTATATCTGCGCGCCATCTTCAGGCAGAATATTGCGTTCTTTGACTTCCTAGGATCTGGCGAGATCACTACTCGTATCAGTTCCGGTAGGTCTTTCCCCTTCGTTCACGCCTGGATTGATATGCTGACTGTTCCTAGATATGAACTTGGTCCAAGACGGTGTTGGTCAGAAAATGGGTCTGTTCATTACTGGTACAGCCATGTTTGTTACAGCTCTGCTGGTAGGCTTCATCCGGTCCTGGAAACTTACTTTGATTATGCTGTCGGGCACTGTTTGCATGGTACTTATCATGGGTTTCAACGGTAAAAACATGAAGGTCAACCAGACGCTTGCAATCGACGAATACGCCACCGCTGGAACGCTCGCCGAGGAGGTCCTATCTTCCGCCCGGAACGTGACCGCGTACGGAACACAAAAGCGTCTGCAAACAAGATATGAGGTGTTTTTGAAAAAGGCTGCGGCTTTCGATTTCAAAGGAAAGTTTTGGCTCAGCTCCATGATTGCGGGTATGATGGGACTACTCAATCTTCAATACGCTCTGGCTTTCTGGCAGGGTAACCGATTTTTGCAGTCTGGAGAACTGGGCGTCGCAAACATCATGACCGTTATTATGGCTGCAATGATTGCTGGCATTTCAATCGGACACAACCTCCCGCACATTCAGGCCTTTGGACAAGCAACCGCAGCAGCGAACAAAGTTTTCAACACCATCGAGCGTCTCTCACCCATCGATCCGGAAACCGAGGAGGGCGAGAAGCCCGAGACTTTTACCGGCAACATCGAGTTCAAGAATATCAGGCTCATTTATCCGTCTCGACCCGATACCACCGTGCTCGATAACTTCAGCCTCAAGATTCCGACTGGCAAGATAGTGGCCCTTGTTGGGGCGTCCGGATCTGGTAAGTCGACTATCTTCGGGCTACTCGAGCGTTTCTATCTCCCCATGGCTGGTCAGGTCTTTCTGGATGGAAATGATACAAGCAAGCTCAACTTGAAGTGGCTCAGGAGAAACATGGCTCTGGTGAGCCAAGACCCCGTGCTTTTCAGCACGACAATCTACGAAAGCATTGCACATGGACTGGTCGGTACAGAGCATGAGTATGCTAAAGATGAGGTAAAGACCGAACTCATCGAGCAAGCTGCTAAGATCGCGAACGCCTACGACTTCATTATGGACATGCCGCAGAAGTTCCAGACCAAGGTTGGCGAGCGAGGAAACCTGCTATCTGGAGGCCAGAAGCAGAGAATCGCTATCGCTCGAGCTGTGGTATCGGATCCCAAGATTCTACTTCTCGACGAGGCTACTGCTAGTTTGGACACAAAATCAGAAAGTGCGGTTCAAGAAGCTCTAGATCGCGCATCCGAGGGTCGGACTACCATTGTCATCGCTCATCGACTCTCGACTATCAGGAATGCGGACAATATTGTGGTCATGGCCAAGGGCAAAATTGTCGAGCAAGGTACTCACGAAGAGTTGATCAGGCTCGGACAGGTCTATCACAGCTTGGTACAGGCCCAGGAACTGAGCTCCAAAATCTTGCCGGGAAACAGAACTTCTGAAATCTCCAAGAACGAGAAGGATGCTGACACCCTAGTCATGGACGAGAAGCTCGATCTCATACGAACGGTCACGTCCAAGGCCGCCTCAATGCTAGCTTCGCCTGATGACGGCGAGGATGATTATACTACATGGGAGTTGGTCAAATTCAGTTGGCAAATGAATGAGGGGGAACACGGTCTTTTGATGTTTGGTCTCCTCTTGTGCTTCCTCGCCGGTACAGGGCCCGCAATCCAGGCCATCTTCTTGGGCAATTCGATCAACTCGCTGTTGTCGCCCGGCACTTCAACCGGAGGTCTATCACTCACCTTTTGGCTATGGATGTTCGTGATGTTGGGAATATCCACATGGACTTTCTATTTCTTCCAAGGTTTCACGCTCGCCAAAGCTAGTGCTCTGCTGGTTGCACGCATCCGCGAGCGCGCATTCGCTGCCATTCTCCGTCAAGACATCGAATTTTTCGATGGCGACAAGGTCACCTCTGGATCTCTCGCCACCTTTCTGTCCACGGAAGCAAACCGCCTTGCAGGTCTCAGCGGATCCACTCTTGGCGCCATTCTGACCGCTGTCTCTACAGTCATATCCGCTATCGTAATAGGCTTAATCTTTGGCTGGAAACTTGCGCTTGTCTGTACTTCGACTATGCCAATCGTCCTTGCATGCGGGTACTTCCGCTTCTATGCCCTCATAAGAATGGAAAAGCGCACGAAACAGAACACGGAAGCCGCATCTTTCGCTTGTGAGGCTGCGAACTCAATACGCACCGTCGCTTCCTTGTCTCTTGAGCACCATCTCCTTTCCGAATACCATGACAAGCTTAATAAGCAAGCAACAGGCAACATGCGCTTCACTAACGTCTCTGCGGTCCTATACGCCTTGTCGCAAGGTCTAGCTATGTTCATCTTCGCGCTTGTCTTCTGGTATGGTGGTGGTCTAATGCTGAAACAAGAGTATACTGTCGTGCAATTCTTTGTTGTCTACTCCTCCGTCATCAACGGTGCACAGTCCGCGGGTGCCATCTTCTCATTCGCCCCAGACATGGGTGAGGCACGAGCCGCTGCCAAGGTCCTCAAGTCCTTCCTCAATCGCATTCCCAAGATCGACCACTGGTCCCCGGACGGCAAGAAGGTCGATCGTGTTGAAGGCCGTGTCGAACTGCAAGGTATCCGCTTTGCGTACCCTGGTCGCGCAGAACACAAGGTCCTCCGCGGCGTCAACATCACCGCCGAGCCTGGACAGTTCGTCGCGCTGGTTGGATCGAGCGGAAGCGGAAAGTCAACTGTTATGGCACTGCTGGAGCGCTTCTATGACCCTACAGCTGGTGCTATTATGGTCGACGGAACAGAGCTCAAGGACTACAACCTACAGTCCTACCGGTCACAGCTTGCTATCGTTAGCCAGGAGACTACCCTCTACACTGGAACGATTAGAGACAACGTGTTGGCAGATAAAGATGATGTTAGCGAAGAGGCGATTGTTCAAGCCTGCAAAGATGCGAACATCTACGAGTTCATTGTGTCTCTCCCTGACGGCTTCAACACTCTCGTAGGCGCAAAGGGTGCTCTGCTGTCCGGTGGCCAGCGCCAGCGCATCGCCATCGCCCGTGCTCTACTTCGCGATCCTAAGATTCTGTAAGTCACCATCCATCTTACCCTGCCCCAAAGTCAATTGCTAACCACTACTAGCCTTCTCGACGAAGCTACCTCCTCACTTGATAGCACATCTGAGCGTGCCGTCCAAGCCGCCCTCGATGTCGCCGCAAAGGGCCGAACTACAATTGCCATTGCGCATCGCCTTAGCACAATTCAACAGGCTGACGTCATCTATGTGTTCGATCAAGGCAAGGTGGTAGAGAAGGGTCGTCACGATGAATTGATGGGACGGAGGGGTGTATACTGGGAGTTGGCAAGATTGCAGGACATGGGGGCGCCACAATAAGCGTCAGGATTGAGGAGTTAAGGATTGAAAAAAGTGCGGTTGGGGATATGCTGTTTTAATTAGACGCCTTGATGTGGCACTAGACCTTGAGTCATCTCTTTCTTTTGTTGGTTCGATAGTTCAATACCCTACTCTCGCAAAGCGATATTTGGTTCACTTTGTTGCAAATACAGAAGTTTGCTATTACGTTCTACTTGCTGAGTTTAGCACGTTCTGATTCCACTGACTTCTTGTTGTTGGGCTCGGAGAATAAGTGTGCAAACATGGAACAAGAGACGCAAAACATTGAAGGCCGAGTAAGATTGAAACCTTCATCAATATTAAGGGTCACTACACTAGACGTGATTGTAGATGAGAAACATATTTTTAGACAGATTAATAGCGTAGCGAGACGTACAAGAAGGTAGGAAGAGAGAAAGGTACGAATAACTAAAGGGGAAGGAAAGTGTTTCTATAGATGTTTAGTTACATGATCGCGACCAATCACTTAGATAATACATAAGCAAGTCCTCTTACACAATTGGTTGTTGTCTGCTATCTCCTGTTCCGAAAGCTCGATTTGCGTGCCCGTTTCCGTTAGGTTATTTTCAAGGATTTATTGCAATGGCCATACTACGCTTATATAAGTAGATTGGGCTTACAAGAAGCTACGGTAGAACTTACATAAATCAGAAAGAAAGAGAAAGGGAAGAAAGAGGAGGAAAAGGGCAGATAGAGGGTAATGTCACGTTGAGCGAGGATAGTCAACCATGGTAGAAACCGAGTGTATTGAAGGAGAGCGGGAGCCGTAC
>BLYF01000070.1:108286-118949 GCA_014905255.1 Herpotrichia juniperi
TAGAGTGGTACACGTGACAGGTAAATGTTGCTTGTTTCTGCTTACTTCCACATGTATCTAGTTCGTTTTTAGCACAGGTTCTACCTAAGAGATTATACGAGTTCTTTACCCACACGGGACGTAATATTACGAGTACGAGCGAAGATCGTGCATGAGTGCTGGGGATCTATGGTCGAGGCCTATACTTACTGTCTCAGTGCCAAGGTAATGAGTAGAGTCGCTCAAGGTTGCATGTTACTATTACGGGGTTTAGAAGTCTGTGGTATTCTCATCCCAATTCTGTGTATGGGTACTTCCTTATAAGGGGTTAAAGTATTGTAATTTGACTGCATACGGGGACTGCTAGCCGAGGCATCTTCTGCCTTACGATACTACAGATGTGACGAAAGCGGCGAAGGCCTTACCTATATAGGTGGAACCAATCTAAATAGTGAATTTCTCTTTCAGAATTCACTCACCAATGGAGAACGTATCATCGCTTGACCTCAGCTCATTCTTAGCTTCTTCTTCCTGGTCCACCATGCCGTACTTCGGTCCACCTCGAACAATCAAGAGCCTCCCAACCACAGGAGCCTTCACCATTAATACACTAACAAATACCAACCAGACTATCCAAGTAATGGTTAAAGGAAGGCTAATACCGCCCATTTGGAACCCCCTACATCAATATTAGTATATAGCGGGTTGAATAGGCATAAATTACTCACAGCAGCGTGTTCGTCCAACCTATGCACATACTGAACCAGCCCAATGTAATATGTGCGTAGCTTGTCCAAGTCCTTCGGCCATACTTTACATATAGGACGTGGTGGTAGTACCCCAAGACGGCTTGCAGAAAAAGGGCACAAAACAAGAATAGTCCAAGCTTGTGGTGAGTGCCCGCTTTACCGTTCTACAGACTCATTAGATCCCAATCCACAGATAGGAACTCAGTGGGCACGTACGATTATGTGGCTCCACGATTTGATAATCATAAATAGCATAGCGACCATGGAGGCTACCATGCTACAGAGCTGAACCACCCAATGCAAAAAGAAGGCCTTTTTCGAGCCGGATCGCATAAAAATGACGCCAAGTGGGAAGATAAATGAGAATGTCAATGTCAAAATTGTCCCGTGGGCTTTGATGAGGAATCCGTGGGTGTGTGTGCCGTGCGACGGCTTATTATGAAGGTCAGCACCAGTATCAACGGACCCATGGGCCGAGGCGGTCGAAGCCACGGTCATGATAGACAATATAGCTGACAAGAAACTGCTGCTTCGGATGGGAAACATTTTGAGGCGACGTATAAAGGACGTATGAAAATGCGTAGATGAGTCGAAGGCGTAGGTGGAAGGTAGGATGACGAGCGGGGTCGGCTTTTAATGTCTTGCAGATCTCTTATCATCTTACTCGACATCCCCTTCTGGGTATTTTACCGAGCCAATCCATTCCTCTTCTACCAACCTTTTATCTTTGTTGTCGATATTTTGCAAAGTGTACGAAATGCATTATTATCGTAGATTCAAAATACTGCAAGGCATATTTAATCAAATCTTCACTTCTATTCATCTCTTCTGTAATGAATGCACAGAATCACATGACAATATGCATTTGATGTGAATCTCCATGAGATAGCTCACCTGTGAGATCTAGGAACCCTCAATTCACTTTCCAAATACACTTTGCACAGAGTCTCCCATCTTCCAATTCCACTTGGGCAATGGCGTCGTCTCCGACTTTTCCACCGTATCCCACAAAAAGCTTGTATCCTTACAAGTATGCTTGAAACTATCAACTTCAAAATCCGCCTTCTCGATGGTATTTCCAAACTCATCCCAAGTCGTGGCTGACGGCTCGATAGTATCATCACCAGAACACAACAGCGACTACATCCACTTATTAGGTCGAATATTCTATGGTCAACGAACACTTGAACGTACCTGAGCTATGTAATCCATACAATGTATGACATGCTTTGGGATCCCTCCTCCTTTTTCATGCACCTTAGATCCCTTGCTCTCTACGATCCGGCGAACAATGTGTAGACAGTGCAGCGCGTGGAGCATTGAGACCTCCCATGACCGAGTATGTGTATCGTTGTAATGAACCCACAGGAAGCCCCCTTTGGATGTGGTCTGTTTGCCTGCCCAGCTGTATGCGGGCTGAGTGGGGTTTACAAGGAGGGAGAATGTGCGTGAGATGCTGGGGTTTGTCTCCGGTATTGATGGAATCGTGTGAAGGTTATGTATTGAGGTGATCAGGACATCTTTAAAAGCAAGGAAGGATATGAATGTGAGGACGGACATGCAAATGATGCTACGGAATAGCTCCATCACGACTGAAGACAGTGGGGAATTTGCTTCTGGAGGAGGCGCTGCGATTAAGTCAAAGAGCAGAAATCAATCACTGAATGATTGAGATGGGATCTGAAAGTGTCCCATATTCTGGCTCCAGACCTCTTCACAAAGATCTGCAACCGCGTGGCAGGCAAAGATAAAGTTCATTCAGAATGATTTTGACACGTGCATCCTGCTGACGGGGTGTCGTGTTGGGTCGGAACGCTACACCTTCCCCCATGAATGGGCTGGTCTGGTTGTTAGTGCGCCTCCGACGAAACCGATGACTTTCCATACAAATTCTGTAGGTGCGGGGGCCAAACGGAACAACCCATCCACGGGGAGAGGATGCAAAATCTCACTCGATACGGCTAAGAAGCTGCGATTCAGTAGGCAATTAGGATTTCTGGCCTGTAAGAGATCTGCTTTGGTCTGTGTGAGGCCTGTATTTGATCAACGCAAGGATATACAGCCAACCACTTCCTATACATGCACCCAGCCGCAACCTAGCGGTCCGAACTCGGGGGGGGGGGCGTCACGGTATGGCAGCAAGCTTGCGGGAGGGTTTAACGGCTTGTTGAGCCTCGACCACAACGTGTGGGGTTGCACCCGCAGGGGTGAGACCATTTACGCCACTTACGATTGTGGAGAAGTGGGGCCCATTCCAACTGTGTTGTTTCGTGATCATGTCGATGAGTGTAAGTGCTAGCTGATTCCGTGCTTCCTGCAACCAGCACGATATTATCTCGTTACGAAGTTAATCTGCATGTAGGATCGTGATAGATGAAGTCATAGTGTGATTGAGACGAGGATGAGAGGGAGTTTTGTGGTCTTGACTCCAGGAAACTTAGTGACGGGAAGTCGGTTTTCACAGCTTGGCAGCGCATCCTACAAAGCTTAGTGTAAGCTCGAGCCACACGATAAGCACAGCTAGGAACTAGGTAGAAAATGGAGTAAGCAAAACCTATTTTCGTAAATAGGCTGTAGTCTTCGCTCATATTCCACAATGTCTGAGAAGAGGGATGTTGAAATGTCAGTCTTTGCCAAATGCAGTACATATTTACGCTATCACTTCCCTAGCGGATGTATTTTACGGGCGTAAGGGCTTTTGCATGGCAACCTGCGACTGTACTAGCTTAGAGCTAGTCAACTCAGATTGTACAGTACCGCCTGTTACTAGCTTTGGCGGCTACCTACGTAGTTTCTAACGACTGCGTAGGTGGTGACTTGTGCTCTATGGTGCAACGCAATTGGGCAAATTAGCTAACAAAAATGTGACAATTCCTACAAAGTTTGATCTTCAAACTAAATTAACTGCTATATTCTGGCCACCAGAGCTAGTGATAAGCAGTATACGAATAATCCAAGCCATCGCCACAGATAAGCACCTGCTTGTCGGATGGGCAGAGCCTGGCGCGATTAGTATATAGCTTAGCGTACATAAGCTTCCACAGAGTCTCGTCGCGAGTGGCTTGTGTGAAACGGGCAAATGCTAATCAGTGAGATTCTCAGCGTTCTCGCTTGTGGAACCACTCGCCATACAGAAACCCAAGCGAGCATAACCCCTTCACAATGAGATTCCACGTTATTAAATGCGAGGGACGGGTCATTTCCGCGACAATTACTCACGGTCAGCGTGCTGTAAATATGTGGAAGTACGGAACTTGGTTCGATAGATATTGCACCCCCCACTGTTCTGAGCACGCATTCACCACCTATCAAAGCTAACAGCATGTGCACATATTTAGCTTTTCCCTGAGGTAGAAGTCGCGCGTGGCGGTAAGTATTGGGCTAAATAGGATATACGTCGTGTACCAGACATTAACCTCGGCAAGCTAAAACTTCGCAGTGATTAAAATATGAGTTTAATCTCATCGGGAAAAACATGCGCTCAAGTCCAGAGGATATTGCAAAGACGCGTGAATCAGAGAAATACAAAGTAGTCTAGAAACTGCTCTCCGCCAGAGATAAGTGCGATCCCCACAATCTACGCTCCAGGCATCCCAAATACCCTTACAACAGTATCGCCAGGCCTTGAATCCACCCAAGGCAGAGCCTCCACCGCTGAGTTCGCGACAATGTTATACAAGTGGTTCGTGTTTCTACAACTGTGTATACTGCCCTCGGGCACCACCTGCGCCTTGGTGATATAGCCTTTGTCATCTGTGGTTATTTTTGGAGGCTCGATAGTATCATCTCCACCACACATGATTGCCTAATGCGAGTAGTCAGGATCTAGATCTTGTAGTGTACCAATTGGTACTACCCACCTGAAGAACATAGTCGATGCAGTGCTCTAGATGTTTCGGATCTTTGTCCTTCTCCTCCACCTCGTCGTCCAATGAAGTTACACCGTGGACATGTGTCGACTCGCCACCAACAATTTTCTCGCGCAGCATCTCAAGACAGTGTATGGAGTGGAACATGGATATGCCAAAGTTGATCTTGAAAGTCGAGTTGTACTGGAGCTTTATGTAACCGCCATTTGGGTGTAGCCGACGAGTCGCCCATCCAGAAGGATCTTGATCGATAAAGCTGTAGAAAGTTTGAGGGGATCGCTGAGCCTCGAGCAGCTCTGGTAGAATAGCGGGCGTGCTCGAGGAATCGACCACAGACTGAAAACCATTGATGGCAGTGAGGAGTTGATCTTGGAAAATTAAAAAACAGATAAGAATAAAGGTAATACAGAGGGTTAGGACGCGGCAAGTGGAGAAGGTTGTGTTTGATTTTGGCATGTTGGTTTGGTTTCGAAGAACAAGTTCAGGTTGACAGGTGGGAGAACGGTGAATGCAGTATTTTCAAGAAATGACCTCAAGAGCAAAAGTCAGAACAGCTTCTATCAAGAGAGGGGGCGATAAAATGCTAACTTTGATACAGGACTTCCCAGGGCTAGCTGAGGGAATATGATCCTTGTTTGACTATAAGGTCTCACCCGGTTGAGGTTGCCACCCAGTCAAACTGCCGATCTTTTCCAGGGTTGTGTTGAGCATAGATAATCATGGTCTATTGCAGATCTTCCTTTCTTGGGTATACGCCTGCATCGCGCGCGAGGTCGGCACGTTGGGTATGCTAATGAACGGCGTTGCCCCTTCCCTCTTCAACTACGTATCAGCAACCCAGGCTCTCTATCTCTATTTCTCTCTCTCTTCCTGTGGCTACCCTCTGATCTCTTCGTCTTTGCTCAATCTTACAACATGAACCCCCTCAAAGTCTTTCAATACAAGCCTCTATCTTCAGAAGAGAAGATGAGCATCGACGAAGAGTCTGGCTCCAACCCAGACAGTGAAGTCGGCCTTCTTACCCGAATTCAAAAATCGCCATCCGCTCTATCCAAGAGCTATGTTGGAATGAATCTCTGGTTCATCTTCAATGTTGTAATATTCTTGTTTTCGGGATTGATGTTTGTAACGGGACTAAAATGGCATATGTCTATCGAATCTAAGTGCTTCGAGGTTGCCAATTTCTACAGTGCGTTTGTATGCACAATTTAGAATATTGAGCACAAGACTGACGGCTCATAGCTCCGGCCTTCGGCGAGGTAGATGAAACCTATCAGCTAGTACAGTACAATGGGACAGTCGGATGGCCTTCACCATATGCTCCTCCTCGCGGTGAAGACCCAACTCCTGAGATTGATGCGGCCTGGAACAACTTGAATGGTATGCATATCTAATACTTCCAAATTTACACGCTAAAAACAACCATAGCCCGACCTATGAGCGTTCCAGAGCAAGTTGTTCTCAACTCCGGTGAAAACTCCAGTGCAGTCCGGCTCTCACCTGAGATGGGTGGCGGATATCTAGCCTGGGCAGAAGTCAACCACCAGCTACATTGTCTCAATCTTGTTCGCAAGGGTCTATATTGGGACTACTACGTGAACAAAACCATGGATTTCCAACGCGAGCCTGTCCAGGTTCAAGCTCATCTAGGTGTGTGCTATCTTACCTGCCAAGAGTGAAAAAATATTCGCTAATCACATGGCAGACCACTGCGTTGAGATGTTGAGGCAAGTGCTCATGTGTCACGCAGACACAGGCGTGCAACTTCACCGATGGGTCAAGGACAACCCAACTCCAATACCTAACTCGAATACATGGCACAAGTGTAAGAACTTCGACAACATTCTTCAATGGACCAAGGATAAACAGCTGCCGAAATGGGAAGGACATTTGGAAATTCTTCCTGGCTCCAAAATCTACGAGAAGCAGCCATGATTAAATTTGATGGGCCTGTGAGATCTCGAATCTCTACTTTCTTCGACGTTAGAATGGTTACAAGGCATTCTGTTTCATTGGTGGGCGTTTTTCACTCGCTGGTCTTCGATATGTCTATGTAACGTTTGGGTATTTTGTGCCTCAAGAAATGTGTCTCTATTCCAATTTCTCGTCTTTTCCATTGACAATACATCCGCGGAAGTGAGCTGTGAAATTCATGCGTCAAGAGGTTTAGTCATTAGTGCTGTCTAGCAATCGGTAGCTCTTAATTGATCACTTGGAATAATTTCTCTGGGTCTCGAGTAATCTACCGTAGCTATTGGTTACCAGTGGCTACATCTTCACATTAGCTGTTTAAGCTAGCCAAACGTTGGGATCGCTCGATTACGGCTCGGATCGTCGTACAAAACCCCTGCTAGCAATGATAACGGTAGTTTGCTATCTTATATGAATGGCTATTGCTAACAAGGTTTGCCACCAACACTTACAGCGTGTTTGATCTACGTCAAGATATTCGTTGGTCAATATCCCTGCCAGCAAGAACCACCCATATCCAATAACTACGATACCTCGGTGCACTTTCTCGCCAACTTTCCTCAAGTGCGCCTCCAACAAATCTAGCTAGATTTGGCATGCCGATCTTGGAAGGAACCCAAACCTAGTAGAATGCGGCTGATCAGTGCTCACCATGCGTCAACTGTTTGTGGGTAATATCTTCGGTGGTTGGAAGAAGCTTCTGCGAACCTAGTTTTAGCGTGCCGAGTGTCAGACCCTGGCCCGTGCATTTACCTTAGTTTGACGACATAGTAGATCGTGTTAGTGATTATCTTCGAACTTTGGAAACAAAATGACGTTCTCCGGGAATATAGCAAACTCTGGCAAGACTCAACTGAGCCGCGAGAGGAGTTGCGGGGTTTTCTAGCCCATCGAGCTTTTGTTTAGTTATAGCACCTTTTCAATACGACCATCTGATCATTCACTGAGCACTAACAACATGTGTGTTTCACCAGATATGAACCTAGTCTATTGTAGATCTAAAGAGAGTACCTGCAAGGAAGAGATGAGCGAGCGTATGATTAGTTCGTCGGTATTGCGGCCAAGCCACCCGAACGAAATACTTGGGTCAGCAGTGATCTATTGTAGGCGATGAAGATAAGGAACCCGAAGATGTCTTACCGATACTGTGCAGGGTAGCAGTATCCAATGATTTTCCCCTTCATCGTTTGAGCTGTGGCAAACTATATCTGTTTTTTGCCCCTGCCTTCGGTTGAACCCTACTCGACGTTAGAGTAACATATACAGCCTTCCACATGGATTACCCCAGAAGATCAGTGCTGGATCAGACCTGATGCAGTCCCAACATGACCCCGCTCTGTGTTGGCGGGTTTCACCATGAGGGGCAAAAGGATGGGGAAATCGGAAGACCTTGAGCAGTATTGAGATATCCGGATTTGTTGTCACTGAGAAGTCTCCATTGACATTCGGTTTTTCGGTAAAAGAACATTGCGTGTTTGACTCCGCATCATGTAGAGAACGGAAATTTCACTAGCGAATGGGTTAGACATCACAGTGAATATTTAAGACAGTAGGAATAGTATCAACTAGTCCAAGTGTAGAACCAGCTACTGAGAATATGCCGTGGCAAAATGTCTCATAATTTCAAGGTCTAGATCTACTATCATTTTGTGCTAGCATGTCTTGTTCTCAAAATGGCAAATATCACCAACCACAATTTGGGCAGGTGCTTCTCGTACACTGACCTAAGGGTTGGATAATCCCATTCCTAGCTAACAGATACCCCACAGACGCTATGGAAGAAACCTTGTCTATCTTATACTGTGGATCCAGTTGATTTGTTGAAGGGTGGTATTACAACGATTGGTCTACGTACGAACTTAAACAGTAAATGGTTATCAGCAACTGAAGAGATCGGCGTGTTCACCTTGTCGATTCCAAAGATGTGACACGTACTCCATGCAGTGATGCCAACGGGAAATTCCAATCGATGTCACCTGCAGATTACGGTAAGTCCAAGGGAAAGATTGGCACTCCGAAACTCGGCACAGTGGTAGTGTTGCATTCCTTCTGCAAGAAAGACTAGTTATTTCTACGAGGGGATGGGATGAGGAACTGACAAAGAGTGTATCTGTCGAGTATATAAGAGCTCACTGTAGCTTCCCATCTTACTCCACCATCAGCATCAGTCTCTTCACTCTAGCTCTTGTCAACCATCCTCATTGGTTTTCTCCAGGTCCTTTAAAGTACCAAAATCTACCCTTTATCCCTATCATAATGTTCTTCAAACCCTCAGTTGCACTCCTCGTCGCCGTGACAGCTCTGAGCAACGCTGCTCCTACGCCAGTCACTGAAGCTAACGGTGCTGTTCACGGTTAGTCATCCTCTGTCCTATTGAGAATCTGTCACTTAAAAATACTCAGTGAAGCGTGACACCGACGCTGAAGCGGCCTACTACTACTATGGCAAGCGTGATAGCGCGGTCAGAGTCCCCAGGGGTGTAAAGTTTGTGCGGGACGCCAAACGTGACACAGAGGGCGAAGCTGCCTACTACTACTACGGCAAGCGAGAGGCCGAGAAGCGCGATGAGGCCGCAGCCGATGGTGCTGCGTATTACTATTACGGCAAGAGAAACGCCGAAAAGCGCGACGAAGCCGCAGTAGACGGTGCTGCTTATTACTATTACGGCAAGCGAGACGCCGAGAAGCGCGACGAAGCTGCAGCAGACGGTGCTGCGTATTACTATTACGGAAAGAGAGACGCCGAGAAGCGCGACGAAGCCGCAATAGACGGTGCTGCTTATTACTATTACGGCAAGAGAGACGCTGAGAAGCGTGAAGAGGCTTCCACCGATGGCACGGCCGCTTACTACTACTATGGCAAACGAGAGGCCGAGAAGCGTGACGAGGCCGCAGCAGATGGTGCTGCGTATTACTATTACGGCAAGCGAGATACCGAGAAGCGCGACGAAGCCGCAGTAGATGGTGCTGCGTATTACTATTATGGCAAGAGAAACGCCGAGAAGCGTGAAGAGGCTGCCACCGATGGCACGGCCGCTTATTACTACTACGGCAAACGCGCCGTCGAGGAGGCCAAGCGCGAGGAAGCCACCACTGAGGCCACTGATGGCACCGCTGCATACTACTACTATGGCAAGCGTGCCGTTGAGAAGGCCAAGCGCGAAGAGGCTACCACCGAAACCACCGACGGTGCCGCTGCTTACTACTACTACGGCAAGCGTTCTGAGGAGAAGCGTGAGCCCGAGGCTGAGGCTTCTCCCGAGATTGATCATGCAGCTCACGCTGAGATGGCCAAAAAGTAAGCCCCCAACCCAGCCATCTTATACTTTCATCAACTAATCGAATCAGGGAGTAGAGATCTCGCAGATGATGACGATGAAAACTGGTGCATGGAGTCGCCGCCTGGGCGATTGGTATCGTTGGAGGATGCAATGAGCGAGGACTTTGACAAGTGTTTCATTCCGGGTATTTTGGATGTTGGGAAATGAAGTGATGGAATATGATTATGGATCTATATTGGTTTTTGCACCGCTTGCTTTGTCTATCACTTGACTGCTTAGCAGTATCAGCAATGAATGATTTTCTTTGAAATTGAATACTCCAAGTGAAATACCGTTCTCTCCGCCTTACAGGTATTAGTCTACATCTACTGCGTCAATACTCCTCACCAAGTTCTGTTCGTTGTTTTTCTATCAATCCATGTTGCACGCCACTTCCGGCACCAATGCTCGCTGTGCCGAAATAATCATCGAGACTACTAAAAAGGTTCTTTCTGATGAACACCACCAGACTACGGCTTCTGGCAGAAATACAAAGACGCACTAATCTCGGTTTTATTTATTTGCCTCTTCCTTTTGTTTCTACTGTTGTCCTGAACTTTCCTCTCTTCTTGCGCCTGCCCCTACATTCGCTTCCTCTTGGTGTGCTCTCTCCTAGCGACATCTAGTTCGTTGCTTAAACTTCATACGAACTGGATTATCGTGGTTCTGCACGTTATGTGCCTTGGTCTAACCTTGATCCCTGGCGTCACTGTGGTACCAACGCACCCTAAATTGGGGTCAAGCCCCCTAATATAGGGTGTTCGAGGACCCTGTTT
>BLYF01000071.1:61001-89093 GCA_014905255.1 Herpotrichia juniperi
TCTAGTATAAAATAATAGAATAGCAAAATATAGACATAAGTAAGTCTCTTAGGTTGCAGAAGAGATTAAATAATTAGATTTTAAAGATAAGGTTATATATTAGGCAATAGCTATAAAGATTTATTTATTATAGAGACTCTATCTCTCTATATACATCTTAGTAGCTATATAGTTCTATTTGCTAAGAGAGAGCTACTAGGTAGCTCTGTATCTACTAATAAATCTATGTTACGTAATCTTATATAGCTCTCTTAGCTAAGAGGGAGCCTTCTTTTACGTAATAGTTAGGCTTTAGGCTGTAGAGGTTAGGTAATTAGTCTACGTGTAGTTAGGTAGTATAAGTCTAGCAGCTGCCTAGACTAGGTTGTAACAGATAGGCTTTCCCTCTAGAGTTTATTTGTATTTATTAGTAGTTATTTTGTTAACAACTACTCTTTTCTTACTACTTAATTAAAGATAGAGAAGAGAGCGCGTAGTAGTTAGCTTTGTAGAAGTACAAAGGTTATACTTGCTAAGTTTAATATATTTTAGAATAAGATAGTAAAATAATAATATATATAATACAAGTAGATTTTCTAGGTTATAGAAGAAGCTAGACAATAATATTCTAAAGATAAGATTGTATATTAGTAATAACTACAAAAAACTATCTATTACAGAGACCTTGTCTCTTTATATACTTCTTAGTAGTTAATGTGTCTCTGTTTGCCTTAGCGGAAACACTAAGGTGTCTCTGCCTGCCAAGAGGGAGACCTGTTATGTGACCTCTGGTGTCTCCGTTACATAACCCGGAGACACCTGGGGTCATGTAATTATCGATGCTTGGTGGTCTGTGGTCCTTGGCCACTGATTGGTCCACCTGTGGTCAGGTGGTATAAGGTAGTCACTGTAGCCTGGCATGGATCGTAACAGTATATTTTAGGGTTCGCAGCTCGCCTGTTTTCGCAGCTTGCATGTTAATAACGTTATACAGAATTGTAAGGGCTATTTTCTTATTAAACGTTAGGGCTTCTTTCTTTGCTATTGCTAATTGAATCTACTTTACAGAAAGGAGCAATTTTGATGTTGCTTACGTTTCGGTGAGTTTTAGTGAGCTGTGAGTCTAGGCTTTTTCTACGAGCGCTCGGTGGGCTAAAACTGCAAAGAGGCATTACTCCCGTCCGTGGCCGCCATGTCTTTCTTCCACTGTTCCTTGACCTCATCAAGCAAACCAGGCACGGTAAGCACATCCACCGCAGTGCCAGCTAAAGCCTCACCTACCCTCAAACACCTCCTAAAAGCCTCTTTCGTCCCCGCCACCTTTTCAAACTCGGGGCTATGGGGACCCATCCCTTCCGGGCCAGCTGGTATCGCAAAACTCACGCTCAAGCTCGGAAGAGCATGGCTGACATCGCCTTGGTCCGTACTCGCACTCACTCGCGTAACCTGGTCTGGCTGGATGCGACTCGGCGGACTCAAAGAATTCCAATAGTGTGCATATGATATGCCCAGCACGCGGTTTGGCACATGGTCAAGATACCTCATCACCTCTGTGATTTTCAATCTCGCACCTGTCGCTTCGGCCCCGGCACGAAAACAACCGTTGACTTTGCGACGCAATTCCTCAAGTCGCGGAGCTGTATTAGCACGTACCACAAATGTGCCTGCAGCGTAGGCGTGGATAATATTGGGCGCCAGTCCACCGTCAGTAATGTGTCCTTGGATGACATCGCCCGGCATTGTCTGCTGGCGCAGCACTGAAAGTGCGTTATACGCTATAATGAGGGCATCGAGGGCGTTGATGCCCAGCCAGGGGCTTCTGGCCGCATGTGACGCCTTCCCAAAATATTCGCATTTGAAGCTCGTGAAAGCCGAAGTGCAAGTCAGTGCGCCATCGTGGGTGATACCCGGGTGCGAAATGAGGGAGATGTCGACGCTGTTGTCCTTGTAGGCGCCCGCTCTGAGGAGTCGAATTTTGCCACCACCACCTTCTTCTGCGGGTGTGCCGAAGAGAACAATTTTGCCTTTGAGGGAGTGGCGCTGCATTACTGAGGCGGTTGCGAGGGCGGCGGCGAGTGAGGAAGTTGCGATGAGGTTGTGCCCACAGGCGTGGCCGAGGCCGGGGAGGGCGTCCATCTCAACATTGAACGAAACCACAGGTCCTCTCTTTCCACTGTCATATACCGCAACCCATGCCGTGGAAATTCCGTATGCCGAAGTAGTGACCTTCCAGCCTTGCCTGGATTTCAGGAAATCTGTTAGGAGCGCGTGAGCCTTGTGCTCCTCATAACCAACTTCCGGATTGTCATGGATATTTGTGTTGACAGCGCTCAAGTCGACTGTTGCGCCTTTAACAAAGTCGGTAATCTCGCCCATATACTTAGGCCCAGAAGGTAGTACAGCATCATGGTGTTGGACGAGTACAAAATCCTCAGCTTCGTTCATCTTTGAATTTGATCACATCAAGTCGATTTTAGGTTATTTAGCCTAATGCCAAGCATGCATGCCTTACTACATTAGGCTATGCTAACACAATAGAGTGAATGCCCCACTTTCATCACGCATCACGCATCATGCACGACGTAAACTGGCAAATCGAAGGATATGAACCTAAAGAAGCGGACATGGTTATTTTATCAACATCGTATATATCTCGAAAATTTGTTATACATGCGACACTACGCCTGAACCGCAATGTTCCTCATCACTGTGGGGTGGACAGTCTCCTCCGGATCTACCTCTTCCTTCATCCCGCCTAGCAACATGGTCGGCAGTGCCAGCGCCTGCCCTTCAGCCGAGTCGTTGAAGGCGAAGAACTTTTCGTCGTGCCATTGGCCGGCGGTGATGTATCGACCCTCGGAATCAGTGAACATGGTGTCATCCTCAGCGCGGAGGAAATAGGCGATGGAGTAACGGTGCTCGGTAGGGTCAAATGGAACGACGCGGTGGATGCATGACTGCATCTTGTGCCCGCTTGCGAACCGCAGCGAGTCCCCGACGTTGACAATGGCGCAGCCCGGCTCGGGCCGCACGAAGCCAAACTCGCGGGCGCCTGGCGGTCGGATCTGCAGACCCCACTGCTCGCTGAAGAGTAGCGTCAGTGTGCTGATGTCGGTGTGCTTCTGGTGGCCGGCGTTGTGGTCGCCCGCCAGCTCCGACGGGATGTAATGCATCATGGCCAGCGTTGTGCTTGAGGGACGGTCATTGCGGTGCGTATTCTCGAAGCGTGCGGCACCTGTCAAGCCCATCCCCGTGGACAGCGCCGACAGGATGGTCTTGGTGACAATGTTGCACCCACCGATGGCCGTCTCCACCACCTTCATGTCCGGGCTGTTCTTCAGGACGTTCGGTATATGCGGGCTCTCCCGTTGGATCTCATCTCGAGAGATTTTGATCATCTCATATCCGTCCTTGGTATCGTCAAAAACACCTGTACGTGAACCCACCGGCTCGTACCCAAGATGAGGGGCTACCATGCCGTATTGATTCTTGGCCTCCAGCGGCGACTCGAAGAACCGGTGCATAAGATCAAGAGTGTTCTGCTGGTCTTCGAGCATCCTGCGGCCGTCAATCCCAGCCATATCCAGGTAGAAGAATCCCGCCGTCATGCAGCATTGAAGCACTTTCTCAACTTCGGCAGGCTCCTGGGAGAGCAGTCTCTCGAAGCTAACTGTCTCCATAGCGTAGACCGGAACACTCTTTCCGTTCCATTGGATGGTTTCTGCGAGCTTGGTTGGGGCAGCCATGATATGTGAAGAAGTATTGATGAAGATGAGGGATGAACAGTTCAACACTATGATCATTGCCAGCTACAATCCTCTTATATAAAGATGGGCCAAGATCTACGGACTGTTCCCCACAATCTTTTGCATATATCCATATTCGTTATTATGATTTACGTGCCTATTTGTCTTTAATCTTTTCATCTGGCTAAATTTCCAAGGTCATGAGTACTCCTCAAACACTGTACAGACCTTTGATATACTTCAAAATTTGTGACGAAGTTGCTCCTTAGCTTCTTATCACGATCTCTCCGATGGCCCAGATGAGCAAGATATGCTCCTTTGTGTAATAAAAAGGCACTATGTACAAGATCCGATAACGTGGGGAAGAGGGGTAGTGCATACGTATCACAATGCCTAGCCGGCTTTCACAGGTCGGTTACACACTGGATATTGGGCCAAGACCGGCAGTTACCTGTGGGGGTTTTATCGCTGATTGCAGACGGCAGGACAGTGCTCTTCCATGATCGATGTTACGACGTGGAGGACATTTAGCACAAACTAAAATTTGCAGAGCCTCGACAAAAGTTCCAGTCAATCCTATGGCGGCCGCGACCTCGACTCATACTGTCCGACCGGGAGCGCCTATTGTCCGAATCTCCAACGTCGAACAACAACAAAAACTCGATGCAGCAACACAATTAAACTACTGGGACGACCCATGCGATGGCTCAGCGCCAACGCCAATATTCATTGGCAAAGGCCGAATAACGAACGAGCGGCCTCATCTCCCACACAGCGTCGTAGTTTCGGATGTAACTGGCGACGAAGATGCGTATACACTCGACCGCCACGGATTCCAGTATCACCGGCGCGCGAGTACGGAGAAGGAGTTTCTGGACGATAACACGATCAAGATGTCTTACTACGCCGAATGCGTGCAGCTATTGAAGGACGTTACGGGAGCCAGTCGTGTTCACATCTTCAACCACAAAGTGCGACGCGGGCCAACGCACTGGCACCACTTGGGACTCAAGAACCTCGCTAATCGTGGACCTGTGACTAAGACGCATGTTGACCAGTCCTATGCCGGCGCCGAGATGCGCTTACGTTGGGAACTTCCCTCGGAAGCAGACGAGCTGCTCAAGAAAAGATACCAAATCATCAACGTTTGGAGGCCGATCAAGACCATCAGGAAAGACCCTATCGCAGTCGCTGACGCTGCTTCGGTCCCGGATGCGGATCTTGTTGCTGCAGAGATGGTCGAGGATGGATACAGGGGAGAATCGTGGGTGGTGAGGTGGAATCCGGAGCACAGATGGTATTTTAAAAGAAATCTGGGAACGGAAGAGGTGCTGCTTATCAAATGCTTTGACTCGGAGGTGGGGTTGGCGCGGCGAGCGCTGCATTCGGCTTTTGAAGATGAGGCGTGTAGAGATGAGGAGTCGAGGCAGAGCATCGAGGTTAGGTGTCTGGTGTTTTACGGGTAGTGTGAGCCGGGGTTGGATTTAGAAGAATAATGCAAGGACAACTTCGGCTGGCCAATAGGTATCGATGTGTGTGACTAAACTTTGGTTGAAAGGATTCGAAGTTGGTCGTGCACTAATTACGAAGTTAGCGCTTCGGGCAGAAGTGAATGAACGCCACCTCCAGCCACCTCCAGCCACACTTTGGCTACGAGATGACACGACACGACACGGCACAACGCCAACGCGTCCTGGGGTTCCAAGGCACCACGCCGAGTTGGACTCCAACGCCAAACTCCAACTCCAAACATGGCGATGCGCGTGTTTCATCTCCACCATCAGTGGATAATGATGATGATGATGTCATGGCATCCAATAGTCCCGATGCGGGCGGCGATTGACGCGCAGCCTGGCAGGAGCTAACTTCCAAGGTTGGACAGAGCTCATTTTCTTTTGCCGCATCCTCCCAGCACCATCCTTTTGCTACTCTTCTTTTTGTCCGTCTGTTGCATTGTTCTGGGTGCGCGTGCGAGCATGTTCCCTTCCCACCGTGCCGCGATTCGTCTCTCGTTAGCGTTCGCGACCCTTTCCCTCGCTCAGAACAGCTCCCTTTCCATCACACTCTCTCCCGCCTCCAAGGCCGCCAATGCTTCCGTCTCCTCGATCCTCGATGCGTCCTTTGCCGGCTTTGGCATCGAGCCTTCGAACCTCTTCTCCTTCACAGGCAAAGAGGAAGCGAACCCGCTGTCGGTCGGGCTATTGCAGAATCTGGCCGACTACTCGGGCGCACCGGCGCATATCCGCTTGGGAGGGAATACACAGGACTATATGGTGTACGATGAGGCCATGACGGATTACGTGTGTAAAAGCAACCCGAAGTCGACGTCGCAAGGAAAATACCCGGCAGATGGGAATATCATTGGGCCTGCATACTTCAAGGCGCTCGATCGCTTCCCCAAGAACACACCGGTCACGTATGGCCTCAACATGGCATACTACGGCTCAGACTACCTGGACCGGATTGTCACTGGCGCGCAAGCTGCGATGGACGGCATGAAGAACGTGAAGCTGTACTCATTCGAGATTGGAAACGAGCCGGACCTGTGGCTGGCGAACGGCTTCAGGAACGGGTCTTGGGGTGGAGCGACGTATACGAAGGAATTCCTCGCCCGTGCCGACGCAGTGTACAATCGAGTGTTGAAACCAGCGGGATACCCGGCAAAATTCTTCGAAGCTCAAGCAACGGCCTCCACCATCGCCACAACGTTTGAGATTGACATGTTGGTCAAAGATGGCCTTCTGAACGCGACGAATGGGAATAACTATGTCTCGGCTTGGAATCAGCACGACTACTACTACTGTGCGCTTCTACATTACCCAACGCTGCTTACTAGAAGCAGATGACTAACCTCCCACAGTTATCGGCGTGACCCAAAATCCCATCACCCTCAACGACCTTATGGACCTCGACACCACAGACGTACAGTTCGCCTACTGGAAAGAGCAAGCCGGTATCGCTATTGACACTGGTTTGCCATACGTTATTAGGGAGATGAGCTCCGTGGGCCCGATTGGAATGGACAAAGTTAGCAACACGCATGGCGCTGCGCTATGGACACTGAACTTCTGTCTCTACACTGCTACGCTCAACATCTCATCTGTCCAGATGCATATGACCGACAACTCGAACTCCTCAGCATGGCAACCAATCAATCTCTACGGTCAAGGTCCCCATGTGCGGCCGCAGTACTACGCGCATGCGGCTATTGCGCAGATCATCGGCAGTGGAAACGCGACAACGCAGATCGGGCAACTCAACACCGGCACGGTTACAGACCCTACTTACAAAGGCCGCATTCGCGCCTTCACCGCATATTCCAAAGGTAGCCTACTGTCCGTTACCTTGATCAATAGCAAGCAAGCCAATGTGTCGTTGGAGACAAAAGGAAACTACACCTTCAACCTCAATCTCGGATCCGATTACGCAAATGAAGAGATCTACCTCTCATATCTTACAGCTCCTGGCTCTGACGCTCTCAACGAAACTACGTGGAATGGTCTTACCTACTCCGATACGGACGGAAAGGCAAGCGTGGTCAGCGACAAAGTGACTTCGTTGAAAACGTCGGAATCAGGGAATGTGATGATAGTATTGCGAGATTCTGAAGCGGTGGTCGCGAACATTGGATGGAAGCTGGGAAGTGTGGATGTGCTCGACGGACAGGGGAATGTGGCCGAGCCAACGAGAATTACTAGTCTTCCTTTGTGTACAGCAACAGGTACTGCTGTGCCTACAGGGAGCTGTACTACTAGTGATGGACAGAAGAAAAAGGGTGCGGCTGATAGGACGGAGGTTAGTTGGGGTACTTTGGGCGGCTCTTTGATGGCTGCTTTTGCGGTTGCGGGTTGGATATAAAGGGGCATTTAGACGCATTCGCGGAGTAGTATTTAGACATGTGTATATATAATATATATTCGCTTCTTACTCACACTATTTATAAGACTCTAGAATACATAATATTATGGTATCACACAAAGTGCTGGGTTTTGTTACTGGTTCACAACTGCCTGCTCGCTTATCTCTATGTTGGGGTACCAGAAGCGATAACTGATGCACTTGTAGTCTCTATAGAGAGCACTGACTCATATTCTGCGCGCATTCCTATATCTCAATCCAGTTTGGTCTACCGAGTTCTTTCTTCAATTAATTATGATACCATTTGAAACTCGACACATGGTCATCCTCATCACGGCCGCCTTCGCACTGCTCTTTGCTTTCATTGTTCCGTATCTATCCTCTTTCAGCACTACGCACGCTTCCTACTCCTGTCGACTCACCCACGGTTCTAACTCATCCAAGCTCATCCTCAAAGGCACCGTGCTAACCTCCGCCGGCGCGCTACCTAATACATTCATCACTATCCAATACAACTTCATCACCCACGTTGGCGCCAACCTTCCCAATGTTGTGGAACATTTTAGTCTACTCGACTGCGGTGACTCAGTTATTTCCCCAGGCTTCATAAACACTCACGAACATATCGAATATTCAACCGTCAACCCGCTCTCCTCCCCAAATGAGACATACAACCACCGACATGACTGGCGAGTTGGTGCTAGAAATCATATTCCTCTTCCTACAGAAGTCAATGGAACGGTCGATGATGCGACGACATGGGGTGAAGTACGCCATATCTTCTCAGGCACAACTTCTATCGTCGGTGGTAGCATGACTCGTGGCTTAACGCGGAATCTGGACTTTGCTGTAGGACTGGAAGATGGGTTGGAGGGACGAGAAGCAGTCTGGGATGTCTTTCCGCTCGATGATGCCGCTGGGGTTTTGAGGAATGGGGATTGTGAGTACGGGGCTTTTCCGATTACGGAAGAGGTAGCGGGACGATATCATAGGTATCTTGCGCATGTGAGTGAAGGTGTGGACAACGAGGCAGAGAACGAGTTCAGGTGCTTGTCAAATCCGTCTTTCCATACAGCAGATGAGTGGGGTAGTACTGATATCATCGCTCCAAATCTCGCACTAGTCCATGCCCTTGGCCTCTCCTCCTCTGACTTCGATTTGGTTGCAAAGAGAAGGGCAATGGTGGTGTGGAGTCCAAGAAGTAATGTTTTCTTGTACGGGAAGACGTTGAATATTTCATACCTTTTGAACGTTGGTATCACCATAGCGCTAGGCACAGACTGGCTCCCGAGCGGGTCTGCGACGATAGGACGAGAGGCGGTTTGTGCACGAGATGTGATGGAGAAGAGCTATGGTATAAGACTAGAGCCGAAGACAATATGGGAGATGATGACTATCAATGCGGCGGTCGTTGTTGGGTTTGAGAAGGAGTTGGGGAGTATTGAAGTGGGAAAGGTGGCTGATATTGTTATTTTCAGTGCTGGTGAAGGGAAGGAGGAAGATGAGGCCTTTGCGCAGGCTGTGTTCGCGCCAAGTGAGAATATTGAAGTCGTGATGAGAGGGGGGAAGGTGCTGGTGGCTGGGAAGGGATTGGAGGATTTAGTGAGGGAGGATTGTGAAGTCGTAAGATGGGGGGCCACAGAGAAGACGGTTTGTATTAAGGGTGAAATCCGGGAGAGCTTTGGGGAGTTAGAAAAAAGATTGGAAGGGGTTTATCCTGCGATACTACCTGGTGTTCCGACGAATGAGCCGATCTGTGAGCCTAGAATATGAAATATTCAGTAGTTTAGAATGGGCGCTACTAGAACATATAACTGTGTGCAGCTCTTAACTTGGACGACCTTGAGACCGCGCAGGGGGAACAAATGAATGTTTGGTCAACGTCACGCTTGTCTGTACATGTAGATATAAAAGATTGGATGATTACAATGCCCCATGTACTATTCACATCATGCTTGCCGGGAAAAAAAACGGTTGCAGTTATGCAGCCGCTTTCCTCCGCATCTATTATATACCAAGACATCATGCCGGGCATACGGTTCAGGAAAAGAGCGGGACTTGCAAATGTCTCCTTCTGCAGCGCAGTGTAGCAGCACAGACTTAGCTTCCTAAGAACAGAACTCTCTGTACTGGTAGAAATTCATCCGCTCTGCAACTTGTGTACACAAAATATCTCTAAGTAACCTTTCGTTATTACATTAAGCATTTTTATGTTTCAATAAAGATTATAGTTCTTCTATTATAGCAAGAACTTAGGTACGTATATGTCCCGCTAACTTTCTAACCAGTGTGGTGGGCTCCTCTCCAGCCTCACGCCTAACTTTTTGCCCCGCTCACGAGGCTAAGACTTATCACTTCACAGTTCTGCCGATTCATTGACAGACCTCCTCTGTGTACACTTGAGCATCCCAAGATGCAACTTTTCAACGCCTGTACCATCAAATTCGTAACATTTCAATCATAGAACGAAGCCCCCCGATATGCTATTTTATCGCACATATGGGCTTAGAAGAAGTGATGTTCGACGACCTCAACGGAAGCGATGCCACCCAAAAATAAGCCTATAGGAAAATCAATGAGGCTTGCCGGCAAATCTGTCTTAATAGCATGCATTACTTATAGGTGGACACCTGTTATGTCGACAAGTGGAGTAGCTCCGAGCTCAGTGAGACAAGTAACTCCATGTCCAAGTAGTATCAAGCGGCGACGGTATACTGCGCATACTTACGAGGATGTACATGTAGATGAACTTGCTACAATTCAGAAGCTGAAAGACGTACCGTATGACTTAGATTTAACCTGCAGGGAAGAAGGTTTCATCATAAAAATACAGTTTACGAAAAGTAAATGGTGGACACGAGTAAGTACATGCCAAGCATGTCTTCCCTGATGTATCTCGCTAAATGTTTAGCAAAAGTTAGACATTACAAGAGCTGATCTCTCCAAAGGAGCTTGTTTTCTATGACAAGTTATTTAAATAGATCGGCTATAAGAAACAGCTCGCTCGAATCACCAGCCTAGTTTCAAGCATCGACGAAACGAACTTACTAGGCATAGCAAGTCTTAGCGACATCTGTGTTGCAGCCAAAATTTCTAGGGCCGCACAGAGTATATCCCTTGCTTGGCAGTTTTCGGTATCAATATAGCGATGATATACGGCCAGGGAGAGCGTGCTTTCGTACGTTTGCAAAAAGAGATAATCAAGTCCACGAACAACCATCCCATCCTTGCTTGGAGCAGATAGCACTACCAGAACGACTCCTTGTTTGCTCTTAGACCGTGTTTCAAGAGCAAGGCTTGAATCATCTTATTACGACATTGGGGAATTTGGTCAGATTTCAACTTGACAACCACTGGCTTGGACATCAGCCTTCGACTTTTCACATCATATGGAAAAATGAATATAGATGGCATCTATGGATGTCCACGCTGGGTAGCACTACTCGCCTACCGATTCGAAACAGACTTTCAGGACCAATTGCTGTTGAGCTCCAGGAGACAGAAGATGAAAGGTATCTACTAACTTATCCAACATCGCAAAAAACTATCTGTATTCAATATAGATCCTGAGACAGAACTGCCGCCCTTCAAATCCCTTTTGATCGAGCAAGAGCATCGTTTTGAAATGGGGATCCGCACTTCACATCGTTTGATCAACAAGAAGTTCGTTATACGCCGACACAACAATACAGTAACCCCCGACGTATGCTATCCTATTGATTGATGGAACGAACAAAGTGATATACCGTGGAAAAAACGGGGCACCTTGCAACGAGTAAAGTCGACATTATTCTGAGACTTGGTTATGCAAAGAGAAGAAGAGGTTGGGTTAGTGCGAATTGGGAAGAAGAGTGGATCGCACTGGTAAGCATTAAGCGGGGAACTCAGCTGTAAGAACATTATGAAAAGTGTTCGGATTCGAACGCGCAACCAGAATACTCTGGGGAAGAATGGATTATAAAAATACCAGGACTACAGATCGTCTGCATGCGATGCTCAGCGATGCTCAGCGATGCTACTATCTTGGAAGGGATGTTTTCCTCGTGGAGCTCTCTGTCTGGAAAGAACCGGATATCAGCCTATGGTGCCTTTGGTAGCAGCCATGTTATGACTCCAACATAGGAAAAAAGTGGTTTTACGAAACAGCGAACCAAGATAGCATCTGCTGTTCAACATCTTCTCTCGTACTGCCCAGATGTTTCGTCGTCGATATTATAAGCTCTTTCTCCACTTCTGTTCTCCACCCTTCTCGATTATTCCCCACTCACCTCCACTCCTTTGCTAATACTCGTTAGTCTCTATCCAAGACAACGGTGACCTCAGAGCAACACGTAGCCAAGCATCGACATGGTCAGGTATCGACCTATATCTCGGGGTTCCGTGCGTACATGTTCAATATCTTCACTTCGATGTAACTCCTCGCATCTCATGAAGAGGACATCCTGTCTAATGGCCTCGCTCGAACAACAGGTGACTCACTTAGTCTTTGTATGAACCCATTGTAGTCTCCGCTTCGTCCCTATAACCGCCGACCCCCCGATTTCCCAGCACGCTGCACTCGTCACTCTATGCCTGTTTTTGTTCAGGTTAGATCGGGCTAAACCCTGTTCACACAAGGCCCTTGACCCTCTTTGCTCAGTCAGAAACGCTAGCGTCGAATGGCGGGCCAATAGTTGGATCCGGACGGCTTAGCCGGAACGTTGCGCGCACACAACGTGTGTGCTCGGGACATTTCTCTTCTAATTCGATACGAGGGGCTTAGGGCCATCACGATGAGTTGTCGTCATGGTGGGCATATAGAGTTGATTGGAGGTGAATTATAAATCGAGTTGGAGAGCAGATTAGAGTTTGGGAATTGGGACGCGAGTGGTGTATATAGAGGACCGCGCTTCCCCGCTGTATAAGAAGGAAGCTTCACACAATAACCTCAAAATATATATCTAAGGCACACAAAAAGTTACTACTACTTACCCAATACTACACATTCAATCCACGACCAAAGCAATGTCGTCCCCATCCACCCAATATGTATACATCCCCAACCTCGTCGGCCGCCAAATGCTCCGTATCCCCGTTATGCCCTGTAACGAGGATATATCCGCCATCGAGGCAATCACCTCAGAGTCTCTGCTCACCCTCGATACCTCCATTGCGGCCACGTCACCATCAACGTATACTCGAGATTCATCACCAGCGAGGAGTGTGGAGAGCGTTGATGAGCTAGAATGAGCATTTTCAGCTTCGCATGATTCGCGAACATGGAGGGGAAAATAAGTTTTGAGCGAAAACAAGACGAGCCCACCTTTGCACAGCAAAAAAGTATAGCAAAAATTTGGTTACGGTCCGGGAAGTGCCTTTGCGTAGATCTGGGATCGGGAATTTGAGCACGGCAAAGAGAGACAACCAGGATAACTGAAAGCGCCGCAGTCACAGAAGGCGCACGATTCACAATAGCCACACACGAATGCAACTTGAGCGAGCGAGTCAGCAGTTGGACCGCAATGAGGTTTAAAATTAGACGCTTTTCGAAGCACAGGCGATATTGAGGCCGATCCAGCGGCCGGTGTAATGGGAAGTCGACGGATAATTTTGTACTTTTCATCTACTACGAATAAATATACCCAATTAATACTGTCAATAAATGTTCTTTCCAAAGTCATTTCTGTCTACTCTCTATACCGTGAACATCACGCTCATCCCATTCAAAGCTTCGCCTTCACACTCTCTTCCTCCGCCCTCGCCTTGTCTCTCAACTCCCTTCTCAAAATTTTCCCTACGGCATTCTTTGGTAGATCATCCACGAACCGCACACCGCCTCTCAACTGCTTATACTCTGCCAAATGCTTCCTCACAAATTCCTTCACTTCAATCTCACTCAATCCTCCATTCCTCCTTAATACCACATAGGCCCTTGGCACCTCACTACCGCCCTCGATCGGCATACCTACCACTGCAGCCTCCAAAATCTCAGGATGAGTCTGCAGCGTCATCTCCAACTCCGCAGGCGCAATCTGCAAGCCTTTGTACTTGAGCAGTTCCTTTTTCCTATCCACAATATAGAACTTCCCTTGCCTATCAACGCCGATGTCGCCTGTGCAGAACCAGCCATCGTGGAATGTGCCTTTCGTAGCTTCCTCATTGTCAAAGTATCCATTTGTGACGAAAGGACCACGGACGATTATCTCACCAGGCGTTCCGGGTGCAACGTCAACGTATGAGTCGTCGACAATGCGCATCTCCATGTTGGGCAATACGGGGGAAATGGAGCCGGTTATGTCAGAGGATCCGCGTGGCATTGCCGTTACGGCGCCCTGAAATATTGCGGGTCAGTTCAAGCATCTCCAAGGCAACTCAAGCTTTGCACTTCGTGTTCACTTTCTGATTGCCGATGTTTGCCATAGTAAGAAGTGAGGATCCAGGTGGGGATGTGGGGAATCGGAACTCACAGTCGTCTCACTCAAACCCCAAGTCTGACTGATTCTCGTGTTACCCATGCCCAGCTTTGCATTCGCTGCCTGCTGCAAGTCGGCATCCATTTTTGCGGCGCCAGTTATTGCTACTTCGACCGTGTCAAACTGATCTGTCACATCTGAGCTCTTCGCAATCCGCAAGAAGATGCTGGGTACAGTGTAGAATACTGTGATTTTCAGCGCCTTCATGTGAGCAAGGAAGGGTTTCCAGCTAAATTTTTGCATCCAGTATACAGCACCACCGCTAAATATAGGCGAGATAAGGTAGCCGAAGACGCCTGCGATGTGTGCTATGGGTAGGTGGGCGATAGTCCTCACAGGCGAGGGTGCGGGCTCACCAGCGGCAACGGCTGCGGCGACGTGTGCGCGTGCTTGGACTGAGGGAATGTAGAGTTGGCAGACGAGATTGTAGTTTGAGAGCATGACCCCTAGCTAAGTCAGTCTTGGTGCTTCCAACGGAGAGTGTGTAGAGGAAGACATACCTTTCGGTACACCAGTCGTCCCCGAGCTGTACAACAGCACGATCAAGCTCCGCTTCAGTTCCTCCTCGTCTGTGTTTCGACGCCATGTCAGTTTTGGCCCGTTGACTGCATCCAATCTCCTCCCGTCCAGAGTGCGCACCTCCCAGTTAGGTTCGCTATTCAGAATGACAACTCTGCTCGGCGGTAGCCCAGCAATGTGAGCGGCCCGCCTTCCCAGATCCTCCTTATCCCCACTCACAACCAGCAGATTGCTATGCCCCTGCGTTACCTGCCTCGCTAGCTCCTCGGGCGTGTATGATGGCGATGCAGCGCTGAGCACTCCACCCGCAGCTATTATACCGTAGAACAGGGCTGCGGCTGCAGGTTGGCCTGAGGAACAGAACACCACGACATCCTTGTAGGGACCTTGAGAGCCGACAGAGAGGCGGTGGCGCAGGAAGTGCGCGATGCGTTCGGTGAGTGCGCGGAGGGTGGATTTGGTGAGATATATCTCTGGATTATGGGCTGAGAAATGGAGGGGCGTCTCGTCTTGGGCGAGGGAGTGCTCCGAATCTAGACGGGTGTCAGTTGGTCCACGATAGAACCGAGGGAGAGGCGAGATGCACCGAAGAGAAGCGTGAGAAGGTCAAGCTTGGGAACGTCCACTGACTTCGGGTTCATGTATATTCGCATCCCATCCTTGGTAGTGCATCTTGTTACTGCCGACATGGCTGCGACTGCCGACGACGAAGCTATCTGGAAGGTGCAATGGACCGTGTACGTTCGAAGCGGGCTCCATAGCAGGCTGGCTGTCCATATCGGATGGTCGTGGCCGAGGGTACGAGTTCGAGTCAATGTAAGAGCGTCAGTGTGAGGAATTGTTGTGAGCCATGTTCGCTGTCGGGGGTGGCGTCGGTTCAAGGCGGGGAATCTCAAACCTCATTCGCTGCAACCTTGGCATAGGCGCAACTTCCCTCTCCGAAAGCGTTGCCATGCTTGTCACCATGGCTCGGGAACACTCCCCAGTCACTCTGCTCACCATACCGGTCGAGATTCGCCTCCTCGTTTACAACTATTTACTTGTAAGCAGCGATCGTTGGGCCGGCTTCAGGGTCATCGAAACCTCCCTCTCAAAGCGAATACCATGCGAACCTAGGTCATTACATCCGGCGATCCTTCTCACTTGCAAGCAAATCCACAGTGAAGCTTCATCCATTCTTTACTCGGAAAACGAATGGCACATCGGCAAACCACCTCCCTATCTGAACATCTTCGATCACATCGGCCCAATCCACATGAAGCAGATCAAGACGATGCGCATTTCGGTGGAAACAGACGACCTGGCTATTCGACCTGGAACGTGGATTGCATTCCTGAATCTCATTTCACGTGAAGCAATAGGCTTGAGGAGCCTCCATCTTATCCGATATGTTACCCAAAATCTCGATACTGAGGAAGAGGTGCATGGTCACGGGCCGAAGGAACGTGCGGACATCGAATTCGTGCGCGCATTGGGAACTATACAAGGGTTGAAAACCATGGTACTGGAGGGATACTATGGGCAAAGGTGGCCAGGCTATCTAGAGAACAAGATGGGCGTGTTCGTCCATATTAGACCTGGCTATGGGTGGAATGGATCACCACAAGACTGGGAAACGAGAAGACTGGCGCTGTATCAAAGAGGGACCGACGATGTGGCCCTCTGGATATGAAGAGTCATGAAATATGCATGCCAATCACACAAATCAGCCCTAGTCAGTGCGCTACAGTTGGATTACGAAGAAAGTGTCAGAAGAGTTCGATTCCTATCAGAAGTGACCAGTAGGCTACTACGACTGGAGACGAGCGGAAGACAGTCTTCCCAAACTCATCGCCTTTAGTAGATGAGAGCAACATCAGGGCCAAAGTCTATGGTTCATCTTACTTCTAGTAAATCCCGGAGGCTTGGTTTGGCGGAATCTATGGCTGGCATGAGAGAGAACGTGCGGCAATGGCTTTGAAATACATTCAGAATTGGCGGGATGAGTCTCAGGAATGAGTATGAATGAGTATTGTAGACTATCGATATACTATCAAGGCTTACGGAAAGAAAATAGCAAAGACTGAGAAGATATTGGATATGTCGAAGCCCCAAATGCTATGTGATACTATATCTCGAGGCCAGAAATTCATGGTCAGAAAAGCACACGAATGCAGTTGATGTACGTGGAAAAGGTGCAAATTGTAAGGACTCGCCACAGTGCGCATCGTTGTTAGGGATAGTGGACTCTGGCTCAGTCTCCTCGTTGTGTAAAGGAGGTATTTCTAGTGCTGTCGGAAGCATTGCTAAGCTGGTCAATTGTCCCCTCAGCTTGATTGCCTGAAATTATCGAACTCTTTCTGCAATCTGTCCATTCTGTCACAGTTGCTCGTATAGAGTTCACATCTTGTGGCCTTAGCGTCGAATTAATGTTAGACAGAAGATTCAAGAGCCGCAAAGTGCACGGTGCTCTGTAGTATATTTGAGAGTTCATGCACAAACCGTTAGTTCTCACTCGCGACATTGTTATTGAAAGCTTGCCAGGTATGCGGCTCTCCCTCTCCATAGGCGCTTGCATTCTTCTCAGGTGAGCGAATATTGAGCTGCGTTTTAGGTAGCATAGCATCGAAACCGCCGATACGTTACTTCAAACACTTGTATGATCATCTTGCTTTTTAGTAGTCTTCCCTTGGCACAAGGTAGCTCATCTTTCACACTTTAAATCTGATGCCTTAGACTCCTCCGCCACCGTCTCAGTGACCGCCACTATAGCGCGCTTCTTCGACACACCCGCTGTCCCCATCCATTTTACGGAGTCGCCCTTCATGTACGCCATGAAGGCATCATCTGCAGTCGGCGGCACCTTGGCGGCCATATCCTTGTCAACATTCCTCTTCAGAATCGGCTTACCACTAGGGCCCCTCCCAAGGTCGTTGAGAAGCTTCGTACTAATCTGCTCCATCTCCAAACTGCAGTCCGCACAATACCACTTCGTTAGACGCTCCAAGCCGTCTCCCTTGAGACACTTGTTATGGAAGCGCCCAATTTTACACTTGCCGAAGGAACACTCAACAACTTCCTCATTAGTAGTCACAGGGCCGTAGCAGTAGCATATTGCCGTCTGCCCCTTAGGTTCAGCTCCTTTCTGCGCCCTCTCCAGGTCCGCCTTCGTGATTTGTGGCTGTAGAAATTGGTTCTTGCGGAACAAAGTAATGTACAGAATTTCTTGCTTCATCAAGCGACCCATCTTCTCTCCCAGTGAGTAGTAGCTGCTATACTCAAGCGCGAGTTTTCTCGGCTGCGGTGCATCGCCGGTATGGTAGGACGTGCTGCGCGTGAACCATTTGTAGACGCAGGAGTCGACAATCATGATTCTATCCTTCATATTTGCTTGAGAATTCATGATGGCTAAGAGCTTCTCAGCACGGAGGCGGTTATATGGGCCTATAGCTGGAGCATCTCGACTTATTGGGAACATGATGTAGCATGTGTTTCCTTTCGGGCCAATGACGCAACAGGGTGCGTGGAAGGGACAGTCAGGGATACCGTTGGTTCCAAAGAGACAATCTGAAAATGCCTGGTGGATGCAGCTGTATGGGTAGAGTAGGAATGGGCTGGTGAGAGCATCGACTGTGAAGTCTCGGATATCCTTTCGCCAGTGGACTTGCTTGCTATTCTTAATGATAGCGGGAGGTAGAGGTGGTACCATAGCGATGAAGTCCAGAGACGCAGACTGAGAACTCATGGGGAAGTCGTGTATAGAGAGTGGCGGAGTGGGCGGAAGGGGTAACTGAAAAGTTATCCTGGTCGCCGTAGGACTACCGTCGCCATCATAAGACTCTTTCTCGGTTGTCTCATCTACGGAGCCACGGAAGTCGCCAGACTTGTAGAGATACGGGATGCTACCAGGGAGTATGCATAATTCCTTTAGGTTATTTTTCAAGGGGATTTGTGCAGCCGTTTGCTGGTCCATCTTCTTGACTTCATCATTATCTTCGCCTCCGGATTCTTCGATGGCTTCAACCTGTTGCGCAGCCTGCTTCTTATCCTTGTGCTTGGATTCCCGCGCCTTCTTTTTAGCCCTCTTCTGTGAGACGGGAGGATGTTCAGGATTCTTTGTCACTTCGGGAAGCTTCCTGACTAGAGAATGCTTCCGAACCTCTTCCACAGGATGGACTGCGGGTGTTAAAGAGACTGGCTGCACAGCGACTCGAGCCGTTTTCTTGATTTTCTTCTGTAGGGAGGGTGGTTCTCTGGTTCTCTGCTCTGCGGCACGTTTGTGAGGTGACACTTGTGTCAACTGTGGTTGTTCTGCTAGACCCGGTGCCTTGAGCCACGCATTTTCACGAGGTTGAGAGACAATCATCCATTGCGCTACGCACGGAGAAGACGGCGGAACCGATGTGAATGAGGACTGGAGAGCATGAGCTGGTTGAGGCGTAGACGGCTTAGAGCTGTTGGTTACGATTCTCAGGGTCAATCTGGGTTGGGAAGGCTTTGGCTTGACCTGCCTGAGCACAGGATTGGTATCAACAGGCGAGATATTTTCAACCTTCCCGCCAGACCCTGCTTTCTTGTGGCTACATGTCAAATGCCGACGGTCGGATTCACTGTTCGTAGAGGCTAGAGCGTTTTCCTTGTGATCCGCTTCAGTAAGGGTATCATGGATGAGGTTGTTTGCAACTGCTATTTTAGGTATCGTTTCGGGGTCGGGAAGAATGATGCGTTCGCCCGTCTTCCAGTTTTTGGCTATGTATCGGTCCTCAACAATAGCGAAGCTGGTGCGGTTGGCGTATCTCAAATAACCTGCTCGTCTCATTCGGGTTTCCATCTCGTCTCGCTTGACTAGCACTAGGTCCTCAACAATCATTGTTTTTAGATCAGCCACCAGACTTTGGAATGTTTTCATTTCTTTCCCATGAAGACCCCTATTTTTAGTGTTGCGCTTCACTAGGTCCGCCACCTTAAGATGGTTTAGGATGCGGCCCATCTCTTGCTCAAACCCCAGGTCGGCGTCTCGAATATTTGCGAAGCTGTTTAGTACCGAGCCCTTGACCCCCCTAGTGTAGACGCTGGCATTGTAGCGGAGGTGCTTCTCGATCTCCTCAACCTCGTCGATATTGTCGGGGCCGCCATCGCTGACGGCACCAGAGGGAAGGTGGAGAACAGAGCCGACATATCCAATCTCGTCGTGCGTGATGACCTTGGGTCTGCTAGCTGCTTTTGCAAGCTTTTTTGCATCCTTCTTCTTCTTCTTGGTGACGGACAAGCTGTTCGCGGAGGAGCTTCGGATTCCGTCGTCGGTGTCTAGGGGTCTGGTATTATTATGGTCTCTCCCGTTCTCTCTCTGGTCCCAAGGTCTGTCGGCGGTTGGAATAAGTGAGGGGTCTTCGCCGTTGACCTCGTAGACTAGTCGTAGCTGCTCGCAGACTTCGAGGTGTCTCTTGTGGTGAGCTTCGTCGCTACCAATACAGGAAGCGCACATGTGGCCACGGTTTCGCATGAAGAGCACCTGATGAAAGCGCAAACAGGGTTCAACATGCGTACCGAGGCAGGAGTTTTTGACGCCGGGGTGATTCCTGTGGAGAGGTCGAAGTTAGGAAGGTTCAATTAGCTAAGAGATGCCTGGTCTTACAGCGGGCGAGCGCAGAAACCACAATGGTGCTCTGTAGGTAGCAGGTCAATAACACATTTGTCTGTTTACTCTAGTTGAGACGCTCAAAAGTGCATTCGAATTTGAGACGTAGGATGTCGACGTTCCCGCGACTTCAACAGAAGGAAAGACGGCGACAACGTAATCTGGGGTAAAGTAGTACTTACTCAATGCAGGTGAGTCCTCCCACCGGAAAAGTATGTCGTTAGTCATGGTAATTGGTGGCAAGCAAGCGTGTTGAAGTTCGAGCAACTAAAGGCACTCCGTAGCCAAAAATGACCTAAACAGTCAGAGATTGCGGCGCAGGTGGTGGGTAGTGGGACGAAGAGAGAGACGGCGGGTTTATCAAGAAGTTGGGTTCGATGCTGGAGGTCAGGTTCCACGTTGCACGGTCGGCGCTATTGTCTTTGGAAAGGTCGCTTAACGTTGAGACACTCGGACGTAGGGTGAATATCACTTGCTGTTGAGCAACCTTCTCATATTATCATTCACCGCTGTTCTGCGCAGGCACCTACGTCCTATATCAGAATGCTTTTTTGTTCTTTAATTAAAATACTTTATTGAGACTGATAGCAGGTACCGGGGCTAAAGATTAACGAAAGTCGAAAACAACACGTGAACGAGCGACTTTTGGGGTGCTAGAGAAGGCAAATCATCATCGGAGCTTCGATACCACCGAACGTCTCATCCACCTAGTCAGATCTAGATATCACTCACAATGCGAGCTCCCGCCCACACGTACGGGTAGTTGCGCTGGTACCAGTTGACACTGCCATTGATCAGCGTTGATTCGCCCAAACGAAAAAGTGACAGGGAATCTTACAAAGTCTTCCGTCCCGCCAGGCGAGGATGCGTCGCCCATGATCCACCGAGCGTGATGTTGTGTTTGCCATCAAAGAAGTCCGCTAATCAAAGTTAGACAAGCGGCCTCATCCAGGAGCCATCGAGAACCTACCAGTGTATGCGGGATACAACTCCATGGCCTCAAAGCCTTCCTGCTTCTCCAGTACAGTGCTAGTCCATTCCCATACACCGCCCAAGTCGGCTTGCCCGCTGAGCTGGCCGCCCTTCTCTACAACAGAGACTGGGTGCCAGTGGTGGAAACCGACGTTGGCTCCTTCGAGATTGACGAAGAGGTCATGTGGGTTTAGGCCAGATGCCTTGCTGGAGTCGCCATTCTGCAAAACTCGTGATGGTGGCGACTCATCTACACCATTGTTGACGAGATGACTGAAAACGGTCAGCAACATCTTGCGAAATTGCCAGGGTACTTACCTGTTCACAGCTGGAATCCTTGTTCCACGAGCCCCCTCGATGTCTTTGGATCCCGATCGATCAACGTAGGCATAAATGCTGCGCACTTCTTCCTCCGTGGGAATACGGCCACCCAGGTAAGCAGCACATCCGGCGAGCTCATTGTAAGAAGCCACAACCGGCCAGTCCAAAGCATATATTAGAGGCACAGTTCCGTACACAGTTCGAACATACTTGCCGTCGGTGAGACTGTGGGCGGTGCCATTCGAACCATTGAGGTGGCCGTTGATGACGCTGTCTCTCTTGCTGGTGGAGTATGGGGTATCGCACCAGGATGCTGGGATGGCAGTCTTGCCTGTTTTCTCAAGGTATTCTGCATACTCTCCATTGGTAATAGGGCGTGCTTTTGCACGGAAAGAGTTGACATGAGCGAAGCGTTGCGGCTTCTCATTGTCCCATCCAAAATAGCGTTTAGAGCCAGATGGGGTTTCAGGATCCTCAAGGCCGATGGTAATGTCCGATTCTGGGATTGTGAACCACTCGTTGGGTACAGCTTGGGTAGAAGACTCTTTAGCGAGCGCTTCAAAGTCTGGAGCAACGGTACCTGGAGGTGACAACACATTCTCGCTCTGGATTAGCATATAGAGAAGTGTTTCTAAATGCATAGCTTCGTGCTCGAATCCAATCCACATGGCCCGTGCAACTTGTGGATTGGTATCTGTCGCGCCGGAAGCGTAAAGCGCATCAGTCTTCTCCCGGACTTCCGACTGAAATCTTAGGACATCTTCGAGTGGTGGCCACTCATCAGGAATCTCACTGTGATCATGGCATCGTTCGGGGTTATCGACGTCTGGATCAATGCCGCGCTCGAAGATCTTTCTGAAAAAAGAAGGCTCGGTGGGCCCGCTTCTAGTCGCCTTTGAGAGGTGAATGTCGAGGAAAGTCGGTATGTGCCCTAGGTAAAAGAAGAAGGCGTTCCGAAGCTTGATTGGTTTCGAGAGAAGAACATTTTCCGGTATCATGCTGCGCGTAACAGTGTCCCAAGCATCCCAAAGTGAGCGCCAGTCAGAAAGTGAAGGTACTGGGTCGGCGGCATATAGTTCTGGCTTCTTTGGCAAGTGAAAAAATGGTTTGGAGATGAAGTGAAGGCCATAGTCACCCCTCGAGTTGCTGTATACAGTGTTCTCGGTTAAGCCTGCCGCGTCCCAGAGCCTGTTTATCTCTTCTTTGGAGTATTTGTAACTCTCTTCAATGCGGATACGCTCTCCTTTGTCAATGGAGACGCCGTCAACCACCACGTTCTTTAGAGGAGCAACAAAGGCGTGATGTCGTCCGGCCACTTCATCATACTCGCCAATGACCTCCCAGTCGTCAAGGTTGAAGACATGGTTCTCCATTATACGATTGGCATGGTTGAGGCCATTGAGAATGAAGTCATGGGTCACGCCATCCTTGTCATTGTAGGCATGATAAACCCGGCTGGAGTCTTTGCAGGAGTCAATGCCAATCAGCATAGTGTTTCCAGGCTGTAAGGCGTCACGAAATCCAGCCAAGAAAGGAGGAATCTCATCGCGCTTGAAGTTGCCCATGCTGGAGCCAAGCCAGAGAATTGTCTTAGGCTTTGCAGCGACGTAGGACGACTTCAACCATCCCAGTGCATGGTCATAGGTCCCGTAAAGTCCGAAGCACTTGACGTGCTTGTATCCCTCAGTAGGTATTTCTGAAAAGGTCCTTTTCAATTCCGGCAGAGAAAGGTCCACGGCATAGTATTCAACATCCTTTTCAAGTCGATCAATGGCCTGGAGTAGAATGTTGACCTTGCGCAAATTGCTATACACCATTAGTATTGGCGACATGCCCATCGCTCCATAGTAAGGGTCCAGAGTGCGGGTCCTACCCGCTGCCAAGTTCCACTACGATTGAGCCGGGCTGGATGTGCTGAGCGATTCGTTCCGCGTATGTCTCCAAAACCTCAATCTCGGCATTGGTAAGGTAGTATTCCTCCAAGTACGTGATCTTCTCGAAAAGTCGGAGACCTGCCTCGTCGTATAGCAACAATGTTGGAAGCTTCTTTTCTCCGCCGTCTGCGGGTCTCAGACCCTTCTTGATATCCTGCAGGATATCGAATTCAGTCTCGCCAACCCTGATGTCGAGGATCTCGGTGGCCGGCATGGTTTGGGAGGCGTCGAATAGTACTTCGTCTGGGTAGCTGCTCCTGAAAGAGCCGCGTTGATATGCATCTCGTTGAGTGGTACGAAGATTGCGTGATTTATATACGTCTAACAATGGTCTTGTGAAGTGGCGTCAAAATCTGGATTTGGCCGGCTAGTGGATCAGGACTCAAATTTTGCGGGCCGGTGCATAGAGTAGGGGCGGAGAAGTTACGAACCAATTCACACGGGCAGTTTCGAGCATAGCGTTATTGCTAGTGACCAGGCACAAGTCGGCTAGGGCGTCAAGACTCACATAGGGCAATTCAAGGAGGCAAATCAGGCGACTCGATATGCTCACGACTGGGCATGGTACGACGTAGTAGCCACACCCCCCGACAGATTCCTCATCAACCCCACATACTATGCACGGTGTTCAGGGTACCGTCTTACATCTGGCGCTCGATATGACGTTGGGTACATTGTGTGGCGGGATATCGGGAGGCCGTGCGCGGATCCGTTTCTAGTGATGAGAAATCCCACAAGTAATGCTCTCCAGGGGTCAGTAATTACCTAGGCAGGTTCAATTGGGCTCTACAAAGTCCTGTTGTAGTTGCCAGAGTTGATGGTCGCTAGAAACAGTGGCTATAACGCGGGAATTGGATATATGAGCATGTAGTGGAACCTGGAGTTTGACAATGCGGGGCATGACACTCATCTGCCCATCTGCCCAAAGCGAATGCCTAAAAGCCTCTTCCTCTTCCTCTTCCTCTTCCTCGAGCCAAAGCTCTAGCTCGGGGGCAAGAGGACTGGCGGCAGTACAGGGCTGAGGGCTGAGCATCTGAACTGCGGGGTTTGATAGCGTCACGAGTATTCCGGCCAGGGGGTGACAAATTCGAATGAGCAAGGTGTTTGGGGCCTGCAGTGGAGCTGTGGATAGAAGTGGGACGACAAGGTGCTCGTACAAGAACGCGTACAGTAACATTACTGCAGTAACGTTATGGCCTTTCAAATTGATTGATGACGGCAAAGCGCGGTCTGGAGTCCAAATGCCTGAGACCGAGAGACCGGTTCGCATAGAATCCCTAGCATCTGGACTGGTGGACCTTGTCTGGGTGCAAAGTAGCTAATCGCGGCTCGAATTATAATCATCCTAATTCCGCGGTTCCGCAGTTGTTGTCGACGACGTCTGCTCGAAGCGCATGCAATTAGTGATGCGTTTCGAATAGGTTAGCGCTGTGCACAGGGGGCACCGTCGGAAGGCGCGGAACTCCGTATCCTACACCACGACCACGTCCCATCGCCAACATCATGCATGTCATGGAATCAATCTCACGCCCGTCTCTAGGCAGCAGCAGCAGCAGCTTGGGACACTTTCGATGATACCGAAGTACAGCTAAGATAATGAGATGATTTAGAAGCACAAACGTAGAGGAACATGCTCATGTCTAGAGAGTCTCACTAGCATTTCTACTCGTCTTGGGACAAGCGGATAGTCGTAGCACGGCCGAGTGGATCCATCAAACTAATTCGTTTGCCAGACGGCATTGCTTATAAAGGCATGCTCCAACACAGGTGGCAAGATGCGGCGCTGGTAGTCGTAATATTGTTCGAAGAAGTGCAGGAGCAATTTCTCGGTTTTCCATACCTTGGACAATTCGCAGACGGAGATATCGAAATGAAGGCTTCCCACCTACATCACAGGCGGCCGGCGAATATACATGATCCACAAAGATGGCCAATTCGTCTCGAATCGGAACGCACCTAGCAAAGGATCTGTTCGACCATCATGTCGGGCGCGTTCTTGGTACCTGACCATCGGGTCCTTAGTGAGCTATGCATGTGAACAAAGAATTATTTTGCCTCTCCGAGAACATTAGCTTTGCATACACCAGAATATGAATACTCTGCACGCAAACAACAAGATCGATGCAGGTTGCAAACCCCTAACACCCCTTTTCTTCTCAATCACAAGTTCTGTTGGGTTTGTAGAATTCTCGTGTTGTCGTAGGGCGAGAGCGAGTTTCCTCATATCTTTTTCTTTGTTCATCTTCATGCACATGCTTGTTAGAACATGCTAGCCATTGACTGCTCATCGATGTTTCTGGAAGCATCTTTTGTTCTTGTCGCGTTGGATCGGAATGCAAATTCAAGATTCGCTGGCGCTTCTACTTTCCATTCATCCAAACTGTCGGTTCCTGGCCGACGAGTTGCCGTCACCCCACAAGCTATGAGGTGTGCTGCGGAGTGTTCGTCTAGTCCTCCTTTGACTTCTTCTTCTGTGGACTGAGGGGGTATTTGTTCACATGCTGCCTCGTCAGGTCTGTTCTGGTCACGGTCTTGGCTACCTGCCTGTTGTGTCCAAAATATTCAACATGGAATACGGGGTGGAACCAGTGCGACCTTATGCTCCTCGCTACACATCTAGGTACTTGGATGTCTTTTTACAGAACACGCATACTATGCAAGACGCCGGCACTTGGATGACAACGTTGACCTGTCTGAAAAGTCAGAAAGGGTATCTCGACGACTTGCTTACGAAAACAGCTACGACACTCAACGCGCTACGAGACAAGCAAGGCCGCAACGATCGTCTCCTGATCACAACGCTTGGTCCGCGCTCTAAAAAGAAGAAGATATTGCAGAACCGGTGGAGGACAGACAAGACCATCAAGACATGCGAGAATGAAGAGAAGGCCATTTTGGATTGCTTGAAAGTATGCGAGAACAACATGCACACATTGGAATGCATCGTCTACCCCATGGGCACATGTATGACAGCAGCTGAATACAACTCGAGCCATTCGGAATGGTCGTACACAGATTCTCCCACGACAGACTTTAATTGGAACGGCTGGACAGACGAGGAGCCCATATCTCCATTCCGCAAACAGAGACAGGGACGGCATGCTCTACTGATGCTCGACGAACTCCCGCCCGAAGCACTTGCACATGGACTGAAACGCCATCGTCCGCTTCGCCCACGCGTTCAGGCGCCGCCATCTGCGAAGCTGCCGCCAGTGCCTCCGAATATAGCCCTCCCGTCGTGCCGCAATTCAGTGCTTAGCCCTGCGGCTAAGCTGTTTGAACCGCAGACGACGCACTCCCCAACCGTCGAGCGAAGGCGAAAGGAGCTTGACAAGCTCAGTATCACGGGATTGCTAACTTCGAAGCGCATGTGTCAGATTCTAGGACACCGTTTCTCTGACGCTGCTATCGGACATGTGTTTCAACGTCATTCGGTCGAGAGCTGGGGACTGGATTCGAAGCAAGACGACGCAAGTGTATCCAGCACGCCTACGGGTGCACCGATGAGAAGGACACGGTCAGCTTGAGGCGATTAAGTCTGGGCAACTCTGGAGCAATAGCAACGACGACTACTATCTTAATTACTATCTCAATTGATACATATTCATCTTTTGCAATTATCCCTATGCTATCTAGAGTCCTTACTTTCTCAGTGCGCATTATATCTTAGCATGTTTCTTTGTTGCATAAGAAACCTGCATCCAAGACACCTTTGTTGTTAAGTGTCCTTACCTCAGCACTTGTTTTTGTGCGCTGCTAGTTTTGTCTTTGCAAAAATACATATGTACTTGTTGCACATCTTCATCTGTAGGGTGCTTAGAGTTTCTTTTCCTAATTCCTTATTATTCTTAGCAGCTTTAGTACTTAATCCTCGTTTATAGTTGTTATTGGTATCCTCTCTTTTATTATTATTGCTGTTGCTGTTGCTGTTGCTATTACGCTGTAAAGTAAACACGTTTCTTTCCTTAAGTAATAATTGTAGTTTGGCTACAGTGTTGTCGCCTACGTAGATAGATTTCCTAGGCGCTTTTACCTCAGTAATGCTCGCAATCTGCGCTGTAAGGGTCACTAGGTTATTGCGTTGGCCTTTCTCTGCCAAAAACACTTATATAGTAAATAACAACCAGGAAATTGGTCCTTCTGCCAGCAGGCTTAGCGCATTAAACAGGATGCCCGTTATAGAAGGGAGCATGAGGTAGAAACGGAACTTGATAGGTGTAGGGAACTCTTTCGTATTCTCTATGTTAATGCACTTGTACCAAGTCTATCGAGTTCTGCGCCAATATAGTGGATCGTTACAAGTCTATGGGAAAAGAACATTTTAATGATCTGTTGCAGTGCTGGGCACATGATAGGCCCTCTGCCTGAGGTTTTAAGTCGTGTTGCATACAGCAATATCGTCTTTTCGTGAATGCATGCCCAAATGTTGGATATGAAACTGTGCCTGTGCCTGTGTGCCTGTGCCTGTGCCTGTGTGCCTGTGCCTGTGCCCGTGCCTGTGTCCATCCCTGTCTGTGCCTGCGCACGTCATCTGCTGGTTGCTGTTTTCACACCCCACTTCCCCAGACGTCGCTTGATGGTTTTGCCCAGCCAACGCACTGCAGAAGACCTCGGGCACAAAATCCGTGCTGGAATTCGACACTCCATGGCCCTTACTGCCTCAGGCTGCTTTCTCGTGCATCCATCCCCCCCCC
>BLYF01000071.1:89161-124643 GCA_014905255.1 Herpotrichia juniperi
TAGTCGTAGCCTAGGCATACAAGAAGCCCACCACTACACTTACAGCACCCATTGACTCTTACTACGACAAGACGGACGACATGGCCGACATGGCCGAGGATAGCCGGCTGCGGGAACGCCCGTCCGCAAGGCCGCTCCATGCTCGCCAGCTCTCAGACGACGACGCAAAGCAGCGCGTACTGGCATTGAATGAGCGGGAGGACAGGGGACACGAGGATGGCAGAGAAAAGCGCACATATGGCAGGACGCCTGACGGCACCGGTAGGGACAAACACCACGCCGACAATCATTACCGTAGCAGCTCACCATTGCTAACGCCGCAGTCTCAATGTAGTCTTCGTCGTTCCCCACACGCACGACATGGTGTCGCAGCTCCTCTCGCCCTCGCAGCCCAAGAACCTGTCCGACCTGGCTGTCCTCGCCGTTCTAGGCGGCATGATATGCACCCTGTACACTCTACCTTTAAACGCTCGTATTCCAGTCTTTGCTGCCATCTTCATCTTCTGGCGCGCTGCATATAATGCTGGCATTGGCTATCTGCTGAACGTGCAGTCCAATCACAACCGCCTGGTACTGTGGGCGAAGAATTCACGCATTTTCGAGAAGCCCGAGACGGGCAACAACCCTCATCCGGCCATCTACAAGCTGCTCCAGCGCGAGATGGAGACCAAGATCCCCAAGGACTACAAGTTCGCAGACGCACCTCTTGAGTACAATACATGGCTGGTCTTCAGACGCGTCGTGGACCTGATTCTCATGTGTGACTTCGTTTCCTATTGTCTCTTCGCCGTGGCCTGTTTCACTCGTCCAGAAGAAAGCTGGGGCCTGTGCATTCTCCGCTGGAGTACGGGTATCGTTCTTTTTCTCTTCAACTTGTGGGTGAAGCTGGACGCGCATAGAGTGGTCAAAGACTATGCTTGGTATTGGGGAGACTTTTTCTATCTCATTGATCAGCAACTTACCTTCGATGGCGTCTTCGAGATGGCACCCCACCCCATGTACTCTGTGGGCTATGCCGGCTACTATGGCATTTCCATGATGGCAGCGAGCTACAAAGTCTTGTTCATTTCCATTCTCGCCCACGCAGCTCAATTCGCATTCTTGATTCTCGTGGAGAACCCACACATCGAAAAGACGTACAATCCACCGCCGCCCCGAAAGCGACCCAACTCTCAGCCGACAAATACCCAAGAGCGCCCAACCTCAAGCCAGTCTGAAGTTGACTTCGCCGATCATGTACCCATCATCGATACGCCCAGTCACCCTGCCCAGATGCATCACATAGTCGGCTTACAGAACATGGATCTCCATCGCTCCATTGATGTAACGGTAATACTTTTCCAAGTCTACATGTACTGCTTCGCCGCTTTCACGCCCAACACTCCGGTCATCCGCGCCTTCTTTCTTGTGAATGCTTTCGTTTGGCGACTTTGGTACTCCCTTGGTCTAGGTTATCACCTAGATCGACAGTCTAAGAAGAAGAAGTGGACTCGTCACTTCATCAAATACGGAGACACAAAAGAGGAAGCTTGGCGCCAATGGAAATACCTCTATCACCTTAGTATGGTCATGTGCCACACCAGCTTCATTTGCGCTGCAGTGAAGATGTATTCTGTACCATCAGACTGGAATTATGGACTCACCATCTTCAGGCACGTCGTGGGTCTTGCTCTGATTGCGCTCCAACTGTGGACCGTTATGAGCATTTATGAGTCTCTCGGCGAGTTCGGCTGGTTCTTTGGCGATTTCTTCTTCGACCCATCACCTAAGAACCTGACGTACTCAGGCATCTACCGCTTCTTGAACAACCCCGAGCGTATCCTTGGCCTGGCAGGCATTTGGGGCCTTGCTCTGATTGTCTGGAGCGTCCCCATCTTCTATCTTGCAGCCGCAGCGCACATTCTCAATCTGGCTTTCCTCCAATTCATCGAGCGTCCGCACATGCAGAAGCTCTACGGCCAGAACCTCCGCGAGACCTCTGGCGTGAGCAAGACTCTCAGACAAGCGTTGCCCAGTCCTATCAGGAACTGGCATACCGCGGCCGATGGCTATCTCAATTCTACAGCCGAATTCATCGAGGAGCTGCTAGAGACAGCGAAACCAAAATTGGCTGCTGGTGTTGGAACTTTCGTCAAGGATACATCAGCCCTGTTTAAATCATATCCGGCACGCATTTCGATCACACGACTGGCACCAGATCTTGCTGGCTTCAACCCCAAGGATTACAAGGTTGAAGTTGAAGGTACGCGTGCCTCCCAGGTTGCAGAATACCAGAAGAGTGGCGGTAGAGAGGGAGAGATGGCACGAACACCTGCTCCTCGAACAAGCGATTTCAAGACATTGGTGCTCGAATACGGTGCCCCAATCAAGGTTCGCTGGCAGGCGCCGCCCCATCACAGTAAGAAGGACTGGATTGGCCTCTATATGGTTGCCGACAACGCATCTCGGGACGTCACACGTATTGCCTCCAACGGACGCTGGGTGGCAACCAACAAAGGCGTCTACGACTCTGTCCGCGCTGAAGAAGGCATTCTTGTTTCAGATAAGCTTCTTCCTTCCAGCGCACGCGAAGAAGGCGAGACGGACGTCTACACTGGCGAAATGGTGTTCAGCGGCGATAAGCTTTGGTGGACTACCGGTGTTTTCGAGTTTCGATACCACCACGACGGGAAGCACAGTGTCATGGCCCTATCTCAAGCTTTTGAAATCCGCATCCCAAGATTCGACGAGGAGGATGTGGAACTCGATATCAATGACACGATTTGCAGGCCTCTTGAGCAGGCGCTGCTTCCAGTGATACAGAACTGCTTCGACAGAGACCCAGAGATAGCACCCGGTACAGCAGAAGAAGCGTTTGGCAGTCTGGTTGAAAGAGATGGAAAGTTCGCCAAGCGTGTTGTCTTTGCGGTGCACCAAATGTATGTCTTTTCTTTTCACTTCAGCCCTACCCAAAGTCGCTAACATGCATCACCTAGGTTTGGTATTGAGTTTGCACCCGAAGTCGTGCAAGCGGACGGCAACGTTAAGAATCTAGCGTGGCGGATCTGCAATGCAAAGAAGGTGTTGGTAAGTCCAGATGTCCCAATCGACGTCGACACCTGAGGCCCTCGCTTACAATTGCTCTTTCAGGCTCCGTACAGCATGTCCCCTAGCAAGGGCAGAAACACACCCAGTCAGAGATAAAGGTGCTTTGCGGCCGACGGCCATACTTGGGGGATTAGTGACCTGACGGGAGACTTCGGCCAGCGCGTCTGAGGGGTTTTTTTGGTTTGACTGTGCTGGCGTTGAGACTGTAAATGGCGGCTATACGTTTGTAATTGTTGACGTTTGCATAGTTTGCGATGGGCCGAAAGGATGTTTGATGGAGTTTCCTCAATTTGGAGCACATTGGGGCTAGAAAGGCATAAATTGGGTTGATATGACAGCAAAGCATCATATATAGAGTGGTATCCTCGTAGGCTAATGGAAGTTGATGCTGTTTCACCATAGACACAACCTGGGTGACATGTTTATGGTTGCATGGTCGCACATTCTCACAAAAGATGGAGTCGTGTGCTGCAGAGCTGGGGCTGTCCTTATCAGATGGCTAGCGCTGCTCCGCAACCTCGGCTCCGCATGCGTCGACAGCGGAACCTCGAACGTGCTGGAATCGCGACGTGATCCCCTCCCCTTGACGGGATATATTCACCCTTTTCCCACTTCACATACCCTGCCTATATTGATCTAGTACATGTCCATCTGGCGTTCCGTTGGATACTTGGTGTAGATTGATTGCATCATCCGAAAGTCGTCTCGCATATCCTAACATCGCGCCACTGCATCTCGATCCGCGCGTCATCCAGCACCTCGCACTTCCGACCAAACCTCAGACCTCAGACCTCAGACCTCGGACCTCAGGCCCCAGATCACACCTCACAGCACACACCATGGGCAAATCGTCATCGAAACACAGCACCAAAGTGCTCCCCCTGATCCCCCTCGCGTCCCCCCTCGCGGTGCTCCCCGGGACCACGCTCAAGATCCCAATCACAAACCGCGCCGACGTCGCGGCCATACTCGCCAAGATCTACAGCATCTCGCCAACCGCAAAGCCAGATGCGGCCATCACGGTGGCGTGCGTGCCGCTGAATTCGAAGCAGCTGTCGGGGCGGGATGGGAAGCTCCTCATCGAGGACGGCACACAGGGGGAAGGCGCGGACGAGTTTGAGCAGGACCCGGTGATGGCGACGAAGAAAGACGTCTTTGGGTACGCGTGCATTGCCAAGGTGACGGGCGTGCAAGGGCGGCGGCAGGGGGACCTGAGCTTGGTGGTGGAGGGGCTGGAGCGGGTCAGGGTGGAGGAGGTGGTGCAGGAGAGGCCCTATTTCGAGGGCGTGCTGGCGAGTGTCGACGAGATGGGTATGTCCAGTTTCCAGCCACGGCAACGCACACGGTGTTGCGCAGGCGCAGGCATAGGCGCAGGCATAGGCGCAGGCATAGGCACAGGCGCATGAGCTAACGAGAACAGTGGACGTGGACAACCCCGAGTTCGCAGAGCAGTTCCAGCTGCTGAAGCAGCTCTCGCGCGAGCTCCTGGCTCTTGTCCGCCTGAGCTCGATACTGCCCCGCGCGCCTGCCGTGTCCCTCTCGCCCATTGTCGCGCGAAGACTGGAGCTCTACATTGCGCGCAAGGACCTCACCGAGGCCGGGTCGCTCGCAGACTTCATGGCCAACGTCATCGACTGCACCCACGAGGAGAAGCTGCGCGTGCTGGCCGCCGTCGATGTCAAGGACCGGGTGGACCGAGTCGTCGAGATCCTGCAACGCCAGATCAGCACCATACAGGGCAGCACCCGCATAACAGTCACGAGCGCCACCATCCCGACCGGCAGCTTCGACATCGACCAGCTACGGAGGCTGCAGCAGGAAGCATTGAAGCGGAGGACCGGCGCGGGAAGCAACGGCAGCATGGGCATGCCCTTCCCCGGTGGCTTTCCGGGTGGAGGTCAGCAAGGTGGCGGCGAAGAAGAAGGCAACGAGCTCGAGGAGCTAAAGAAGAGGCTCGAAGATGCGAAACTGTCCCCAGAAGCGAACAAAGTCGCGCAGCGAGAACTGGGGCGCTTACAGAAGATGAACCCGGCACAGGCAGAATACCAAGTCTGCAGGAACTATCTCGAGAACCTGGCTGAGATCCCGTGGACGCAGATGACGGTCGATCAGCTGGACGGCAAAACCTTGGTCCGCGCAAAGAAGCAGCTCGACGACGATCATTATGGGCTTGAGAAGATCAAGAAGAGGTTGTTGGAGTATCTGGCCGTGTTGAAACTGAAGGAAAATGCGAATCGGGACATTGATGTTGAGATCAAGGCCCTCACCCAGAGCGAGACGCCTACGGAACCCGTGGCACACGAAAAAGAAGATGCAGAAGCGCTGGAGAAGAAGACGCCCGTCAGAGAACCCTCAGAGGCCGAGTTGCGCTTACTGGAGAAGAAGCGGATGGTTGACAAGTCTCCCATCCTCTTGCTCGTTGGACCCCCCGGTACCGGAAAGACCTCACTTGCAAAGTCCGTCGCGACAGCCTTGGGCCGCAAATTCCACCGCATCTCCCTCGGCGGCGTCCGCGACGAAGCCGAGATACGCGGACATAGAAGAACCTACGTCGCCGCCATGCCCGGCCTCATTGTCGGTGGGCTCAAGAAAGTTGGCGTCGCTAACCCCGTCTTCCTGCTCGACGAAATTGACAAACTGGGTGTATCCAACTACAACGGCGATCCCAGTGCCGCCATGCTCGAAGTGCTGGACCCGGAGCAGAACCATACATTTACAGACCACTACGTCAATATCCCTATCGATCTCTCCAAAGTCCTGTTTATCGCGACCGCGAACAGCCTCGATACTATTCCGGCACCACTGCTAGATCGCATGGAAACCATTCAGCTGTCTGGATATACTACGCTAGAGAAACGGCATATCGCCAGCAGACATCTAATCCCAAAGCAGATAACCACTAACGGCCTTCACCACGCTGATATCAGCATTCCAACCGACGTCCTCGACAAAATCATCACAGCGTACACCCGCGAAGCTGGGGTTCGCAACCTTGAACGCGAGATCGGCAGCGTCTGTCGATCAAAAGCCGTCGAGTACGCTACAGCTAAGGATCTCGATACCTTGCAAACGTACAACCCGACCGTGACAATGGACGATGTAGACGCCACGCTCGGCATCGAGAAGTTCACCGAAGAGCTTACGGAACAACATGCGCGTCCTGGTGTTGTTACAGGCCTCGTTGCTTATTCAACTGGTGGACAGGGCAGTATTCTGTTCATTGAGATTGCAGATATGCCTGGAACGGGCCGTGTCCAACTCACTGGTAAACTGGGCGACGTGCTGAAGGAGTCAGTGGAGGTTGCCCTGAGTTGGGTCAAAGCTCATGCCTTTGAGCTTGGCCTAGCGGCGTCAGAGGATGAGGATATTATGAAGAATCGCGCTATTCACGTTCACTGCCCCTCTGGCGCTATTCCCAAAGACGGCCCGTCGGCCGGCCTCGCGCACACTATCGCGCTCATCTCTCTTTTCTCAGGTAAGCCGGTCCCGCCTACGCTTGCGATGACCGGTGAGGTAAGCTTAAGGGGAAGGGTGCTGCCGGTGGGAGGCATCAAAGAGAAGCTGATTGGGGCTCTGAGGGCAGGTGTCGAGAGGGTATTATTACCCGAGGGGAATAGGAAGGATGTTAGGGATTTGCCAAGAGAGGTACAAGAAGGGCTGAGGATCGAATTTGTGGGCTCGATCTGGGACGGTTTGGGAACGGTGTGGCCGGACAGGTATAGTGAACATATGGTGGTGGAGAGTAGGTTGTAGGGTACCGATTCGAGATTGAGACTAAGTCGCGACGTTCATTTACAAGTAAGGCATTGGGAGGATCGGATATGGACGGGAACGGCGTTCACGGGTTTGGATTTGACTGTGTGTATTCAGCTTCTACGTACCTCGTATATATGAACCGTTTCCTTCCAAGGTGTGGGTCTATGTTGGTTACGAGGTTGATAGCAGTCGATAGTGGAGTTCGGTTGTCAAGGTGACTATAGTCGTGACCCGGTTGAAACTATCCATACTAACAGTGTGCCCTAATATCAAGACTTCTGAACACAATTTGTATTTTCAAAATAAGTTCCTCTTCGTCCCGGCTCACTTAACAATCTGTAGGCCGCCTTGTGCAACGACCAGCCAATATTTCTAGGAGAGGTTGAGAGGATAAGAGGGATGTTTCGAAAGGCTTCGTTATATTTGTAGTATTCTGTGACGGTTTAGGCTCAGTCTGTTTAGTCTTGTGATCAGGAAGTGGCCAGTTCTCATACGTTAGTCATTTTATATGAGAAACAAGGCTGCTGTAGGAAAGTAATACTTTATGATAGCATTCCTACAACTCAGCTCAAATCAACATTTTACACTGTCTTCTTTATTACTTCCCCCCTTGAACGTCAAGAGGTAGTGTTTGGCATGACCGGCAGATGTCAAAAGAAATGGTCACACAAACCGACTCATACCATTCTGGCTGTTTCTCTGTCTTCTATTCTACAATAGCATGTCTACTTTAAACACCATTTCTCAGTCAATTTCGTCTTGCAAGTTCGAGACTCTGTTGGACCGGCATGTCCTCCCTCGACCAGCCCGTTTGGTGGAAGAATTCTCCCACCGCCGCGGAGAACATCTTCAGAGAGAAAAGAGTTATATCTGCAGACCAGGACAGCACCCCAATCTAGACCACCAACAACTTGATTAATTGCATACTCAGGGCCCCCTCCACCGAAGACGATGAGGATACATCTAAAATCGGCTCTGCTCGAGAATTAACTTTCGAGCTCAAATTCAGCAGTAGCACCATTTTGACCACTAAAACAACGTCCAATTCCTGGGATCGCCGTTTATCGAGCCAGTATTAGAGAATTCATGTAAAAGATATGTTCGTTCAAAGTTCCAGCGATGACTGGACGCCTCCTAAGGTCTTTAGTAATGACACTCCCTTCCCTGAGATCCCCTTTAAAATCACACATGCTTTCGTTCTATCTCCCATAGAACAGGGCACCAGGGAAACTACGCACCCACGGAGCTACCTGCCCGCCAGCTTGCCCGACGACGACGACGACAGCTGAAATGTCGTCCGTAGATTTCTTTTCAAATCCCGAGCATCAAGGAGCTGAGTATCGGTAGAGAGTTTCCTGAAGTGCCGGTACGGAATGGCTGTTAAGAGAAAGATATGAGGGTTGGGGGCTGGATGGAATATACCCTGATCGGGTACAAATATGCTGATTATCAAGGATAGGGTGAGAGGGCTGTGGAGAGGTGTATTGAGCTCCTAAAACCGTCTAAGACTCCACGACCCAGGCACAACCTTTTCCCGACCCCAAACTCCCGATCTTACGCACAGCGGTATCTTAAATGAACTTCCGGTTCTGATCCGCACCCGAGGCCCTAACCTCACTATGGACTTGAATGTGCGTATCACGGTTCGCGAAGTTGAGGTTGAAGATGCTGAAGAGGTTATGCCTGTGGCCTGGTCTTCGGTGACTGAGACGAGGTATGGGGATGTGGAGTTTACGGATGCTATGGCAGTGGGAATGATTCAGCATTGAAGGGAAAAGAAGCCGGAGAGGGGAAAGGAGGAAGGGAAGGAGAAGGGAAGTAAGAGGTTGAAAGCTAGATAATGGACGGTGATGAGGAAGTTCAATGCTGATGTTACGAAGAGGTGAGGATGAAAGCGCGCACTGCATGTACCACCTCCGAGGGAAAGAGTAGGGACTAGAAGTATTCGGTAAAAAGTGCGACTGGTAGGTACAGCAGGGCTTTGTAACGCTAGATCAATCCTCCTACCCGCTTTCTAGTTCTAGATGTCCTCTAAAATGGTATCAGACGTGAGAAAATAGAGTACTGGACAAGCCGAAAATGTCTAATACTTGAGCCGGGGAAACGCCCATGTCGTTACGCTTTCGTAAAGCTTACTTTGTTTTTGCCTTGCCGACACGATTTTCATGTGGTAACATGCGACAGTTCAATAGCACGAGGATATATTCCAAAACCTCGACTTGATCTTCGCATTGCGCTTCGGTTACTTGAAGAGCACTGTTGAAAGAGCCTAGGAGCGCAGTCTAGCATAGTCATTTCCCTTCTGGACCGATCTTCAGGTTTCAAGGGATCAAGAAGATGGCTCATAACATGCTTTTGAGCCTCATGATCCTTGGGTATTTAATTGCAATATCGTCACACAGAGCAAGACTTATAAAACGACTTCTGTAGCACTGATAATGCTTCGATCTCTTTCCAACCTTGGTTAAGCGTACATCACGTCAGCGCGCGGATCTCGTATCGTGTCCCTTTTCGAACGCCCTTCTGCCCTTCGACCGCCATCTTCAACACGAATACGGGCATCTCGAAATTTTCTGCGCTGAGTCCGCCTCCATATGATTCACTTGCATCTACAAAAGGCGAGATTCATTGGATGCAGCCCTGGACTAGCCTCAAACGGTAAGGTGGTGTGGCGCGGATGCCTTGAGCTCACCTCCCCGGGTAGCATTCCTTCAATCGTCGATAATCCATTTTCATGCCTGAGTCACGAGTCCTAGGACTATAATTATCAGTTGTTACCACAACTGAGGTAATTCATAAAAGTTTCCTGATTGCGTGACTGTGCCGACATTTTACCTCTTATTCCCGCTGTCATTGCGATTGCCAATTCTTCTCACAGCAGCTTATTTGTACTTATCGAGCTTGATAACCTGGACAAGTGCATATCACCGTTTCAGGTTCTTGAGCATCGGTAAATATCGCATAGTAAGCAAGTCTTGATCTATCTCTCAAAATCACTGTTGATAGATTCAAGATCTGAACATCAATATGGCTTCCTGGAAAATCGTCCCAGATCCGAAAGCAAAGCAGATTGAATACATATCATTTTCTAAGGGTCGCAAGTTTTTCGCTGTCGACGATTCCGGTTCCACTGCCGGATCCATTCTCCGACGAGAGCGGGCATTTGTCGAATATGTTCGCCAGGAGTTTCCAACTGATTCGGATTCGGTCTCTCTATGGGGAACCCACTGCGATGCGCCAACCAAGAAGTTCGAATCGGCCAAGTGGACATCAAATCATATGGGAACCCGTCCTGCCGAAATCCTAAGGCAACCTGCCGCGTTGACTGCTATTCAAAAATCTGACGTTTGGTTCCTCCTGACGGACGGTGAGATTTATGATAGCGACGTTCACCAGTTGGCCGAACTCGCACACGAACACGAAGTCCTTAGCGTACCTATATTCTTTGTTATCGTTGGATCTCGCGGACAAAGTCCAGACACCACCAATATCAGCGTTGGGATATCGTTCTTTGCCGGTTCTCAAGATACACTTATCTTGTTCAAAGAAACCGAAACAGGGAAAGTTTACGTCATAGCAGGAAAAGGATGTTTTGCGCCCCTAGGTGGCTCTGCAGAAGCACAGGACCTCGCCTCTTGGGCCGCTATGCCGGTTTTCGCTGGTGAAGCTGAATTCTTTAAGCACTGCGAAGGCCTGGACATTAAACTTGCTAAGGCAGAATCGAGAGCCAGCTCTTTCAAAGGTGTAAGTCTTGGACCGGAATGGGAGAAAGCACAGAAAGAACCTGCGTGGGTCGATCTCGACGTGCTTACGGAAGCCGGCGTACTTTGTGACAAGGACGTTGCCGATCTATTTGCTGAAGAGGCCTTTAACGTGCTTGCTGTCGCCTACAAAACCCGAAGGCGAATCCCCGAGCTTCGGAGCCTTGTTCGCGCTCAAAAAGTCGAACAACTATCGCCCAAGCTAGAGGACGTGTCAGGAGCTGCGAGCATCATTTTGAAGATGGGGGACGCCGAACTAACGGGCAACGAACGAAAGGCACTGCAAGAAAAATTGCGAGCAGCTCATGTGACCAACCGTGAACACTACCAGAAAACGATTTCCAAACTTGCTGGGTCTCCCGAAGAACAGAGTTTACGGAAGCGCAATCAGCTTGTCGATGCCGCGCTGCGAGCTTTGGCTACAATCGAGGCGGCGAGTTTTTCGGCAGATCTGCTATCTCGACGCAGCAACAGAGCGCGGCGCGCTGAGGTGGTAGCATCTGATACGATGGTTACGATGACAAACTTGAACCTCGAAGGACCGTCCTACAAGGGTTTCTGTCTCATTTGCTGCGGAGAGGAGGAGGTCATGGCGATTTGTTTGAAAGCACTCGACGCCGAAGAAGTAGACGATAACACGACCGACTTTGCGCTTAACTTTCCTCTTGCAGCAGGAAGCTCGACAAAGAATACGAACATTGTGTCAAGCCAAAACGTTTGCTTCCAGTGTGCGCTTTTGGGACCAAATAGCTTGTCAATCTATAAGGAGAAGCTCAAGGCAATCATCCCGACAGTCCACTATGACGACAGTAACAAAAAATATATCAACGATCAGCTTTATCTTGCCTTGACGACTGGGCTGGCAACTGGGGCTGCTGGTATTGCTCAGCTGTTCATGGCTATTCTCGACGAGGTCCTGAAAACGAAGACATGGGCAGGCGCTGGCCTTGATGAGTCGCTAATGTCGGCAGCTGAGCAGCATGAAGCAGCACAGAGACAAAAGACATTCAGATGGATGCTCGATCAGCTGCTTGGAAACACAAGAACTCGCGAAACGTTCACAGAGATTGGGAACTGGGTCAAGTTTCCAGCGGCATTAACTTGGGCCGCGGCAAACTTCAAAAGTGAAGGCCTAGCTAGCTTTGCCGTCACCTATCCTGTTGCTGGATTCTCTAAGCTGTTGTCGTTCGGCCGTAGCACGGGCCAATTCTCAGAGGAAGTGTCGCGACAGATGAAGGTTGCAAAAATGGTATACTCGGTCGCTGCGAAGTACTTGGCGGACTTACTAGACGAATCCCAGAAACCAGACTCTGGGTATGAGTGGAAGCAAAAATACCTCGAAACAATCTATCAGGAGTTCAACGCAGCCCTCGTCCCCAAAGATGGACCACAGCCATTGATCACAAACCTAGAAATCTTTATGGGCCGCCTCTCCGCTTGTCTTGGTCAAATAGAAGACGACTGGGGCTGCACGGAGGACAAGAGAAAGGTTATGCGCAAAGTACAAGTCATCCTTTTTTGGCTGATCTATAAGCAAAAGGGACACTGCACGGCACAGTCTTTCTTCAGTAAAATCAACCATGAGGAGCATCTCGCAGCCGCAGTTCTCGATCCGTCTCTCAGTGTGCCCGAGTCTGAACTTCGCACTATCTTGCTTACCATTTTCGCTATGCAAGATGCAGAACTCATCGATCCTGACGCTGCCAAGATCCATTGCGAAATAGTACCTTTCAAGACCCCATTTGGACCCTCTGTTCTTCGCTGTGGTGTGGAAGCCTGCAACTTGACTTTCTGCAATGTTGAGAACCTCGATATCACGCCACAGAATATCGAAGCCATTCGGCAGGCTCGTACCCAGCATCTAATCAAAGTCTTTGGTATCCGCGACCGCTTTGAGAAGGCAGAGACCGGTCTGCCGGAAAGAGTAGCAACGGGGAAGCCTCCAAGCTCAACTCACACGAGTCTGCATATTAGCGTAGCGCGCACATGGGCGGAACAAACCCAAGAACGGCGACGCGCGATTTTAGACGATGAGAATGAGTGCAAAGAGTTTGTTACAAATGTACGCAAGCGCATTTGCGAGCACGGTAGAGGAAACATCTTTCAAATGAATATCGAGAAAGATGTAAGAGATGTATTGCCCTGTTTCTTCGAGGTGCTGAAGCAGGCGTTGAGGCTGGAAGGAAGGACTGATGAGGACGTCACGATTTTCGAACACGATTTTGAACAGAACAAGATGGAGGCGAAGATAAGATGGGAGTTGAAAACTTTGTCTTTGGTGTTCGATTCCTGAGGTCGACTCTAATTCATAACATTGTGAGATGTTGCGATGCGTCACGTGCGCTGACCATCCCTGTAAGGTAAGATTGTCGGAATCCTTCGCGTTCGTTCAATGTTCTCTTTACGCGATAGAGAGCACATCTCAATGCTTGTACTGCAACCTGCCTTTCGTGCCAACGCGGGAGACTTCTTCTCTTGGTAATTTGACTTTCACTCGCTTCTTGACGCGCGTTTGATGTTCTCAGCCGCACTCGTTGCCTGGCTTCAAATTTACTTGTTCTCCATGAATAGATTGAGTCCCACCAATTTCCACAACTAAGTTCTGTGCTATACTCAACCACGCCTCCGCCTAGCTTCAAACCACCGCCATGGGTAACATCTGCTCGCGCAAGCAAAAGTCTCCAGTACGACCTCAGGCCGCCGTGGTACCAACAAATACCCAAACATTAACAACTGTGTTCACTTCTACCTCACCTATAACCAAAGTTCGGCTCCCACTCACTCGCAAATCATACCATGCACCAAGTCCTCCTTCTCCGATACCAAAACCACCCCGCCAAGTACCCATCAGCTACTCTTCCAATAAGTCTCGTGCAGGATTCCTCGATCTTCCTGCCGAACTTCGCAACAAGGTCTACTCGCAGGTCCTGATCTGCGAAGCCTATGTACGCGTAATGTCCAACGGACCCACCAAAGTCACTGCTCTTGTATTATTGCAAACTTGCAAGCAGATCCATGACGAAGCCGCTAGCGTCTTCTACGCCGCGAACTCCTTTTACGTCGAAACCTTACAACACGTGACACTCATGACAGGCCGACAGTCCTCGCTTCCTCCCCTCTCCGAACTCTACTCCTCCACGCTTATAGGAGGTGAAGGCGGCAGTTTCTTTTTCCCTGCGCCACGGTATCATCTCTACCTTACGCGGCTTACTATTGATGCGAAGATCCTGCTGCCGGACTTCTCTCGAAAAGTTGGAGGCCGAACTTTTCCGCGGGAGTTCCTGGGGCGAGATTCAGAGCAGCTACTTGAGGATTTGGAAAAACAGTTATTAGATGTGTATCTGGATATGAGGGGCCTGTGGGAAGAGAAGGCGGGGAAGTGGGAGGGACGGTTGGTCAGCCAGGAAAGCTTTGCTAGGATGGAGTATTTGTGTGTGACTTTGAGTTTTAGTGAGGAGGCGGAGGAGGAAGTCGCGACTAAAGCAGCTTGGCGGAGGGTTGATTAATGGGACCGAGGATGTGAAATGGGAAAAGCATGGGGGTGGAGGAGGCTGGATCTGAAGAATCAGAACCGCTACATGCCGACAGGCGATGGTTGGTAAGTGTCGGAAGATCAATAGCCAAATTGTTAACCTTCAGCACAAAATAATAAAAGACATATCGAAACCTGAAAAAATGAAGCAACACCTGTATTGCCTTCGGCTCCGCGTATCAATGTGCTTAGCCTTGTATCAGTTTACCCTCTACCTTGTTATCTAAGCCTCAACCGTCGCCGTTTCCGTTTCGCTGACTATGGTTTCTTCGCCGGTCGTTGTAGAAATAACCTCTTCATCTATAGCCATGGTAGTAGCTTCCTGCCGCCCAGCCGGAACCGTAATATGAATATCCAGAGTAATAGCGTCGCTTGAATATTTCGTCTCCGCGCCATCATCGGTCATTAGAGCTCAAGCAACGCTGTACCTATTCCCTTAGCTCCAATCTCAACGGTCTACATATCAGTCTCAAAGCCAGTCTCGTCTTCAGTTAGGAGTTTGCCTTCGTCTTCGACTTCGATACCTATGGTCCCGGGCTTCTGCAAGTTCCTGAGCCCTGCCGCTTCGCCCTTCTGTGACAAGATAGCTACGGCGAAAGCGATAGGAGCAGCGATTTCAGCATGTTTATATTGGCTGTAGCTGTGAGATCTGGGATGTCAGTTACTTTTTGCGGGTTTCGAGTGCGGATAGGTATGTAGAGTGTGCCAGAGCATTTATCTGAGGTGTTTTGATCGCAGAATTGGAGCGAGATGCTAGTAGCGTTGTCACTAAGTTTTAGTCAATGGTGGAGGTACAGCGGAAGACAGAGGAGGCCGAAAGAGGTGGAGGAGTGCTCTTTGTCGTATCTATAGACTTCTACGCCGTCAATAGTTTTCCCGGTTACTTTCTGCCTGTCGGCGCCTGTTTCTCCTCCGCTGGCCTGTCCTTTAGATCATTCACCTCAATTGTTAGAAACTTTGGATGGCTAGCTCTCCACTTGTTTTTTTTCTCTCAAAGTAAACTGCTAAGCTCTAGTAGACGACTATATCAATCTTCTCTGCTGCTCTTTTCTCATCATTCTTTGCGATAGCGCCATTAGTATTGCCTGCTTCTGTCCCATCTATAAACTTTTGATTTTTAAAGTAGTTGCGGGTAGGGTGGAAGAGACCTGCCTGCATAAAACTATAGGGGATTTGCATGTTAATCTTGCAGCCATATACGGTTATGTAGACTTCGTTAATCGCGAAATCCTATTAATATAACAGGTTTGGAGGAGTCTATTGCGGTTAAAATCCTATAGATAGGGTGCGATTTGGCTTCAAGTTTTGTTCGAATCTTGAAAAGAATTGGGATGCTAAGGCAGGCTTAGTCCAGTATTTGAATTCGTATTATTTGTCCGCAAGACGGTTGTTCTAACTTACCGTTCTAGTTTATTCTCCCATTTCTTATTCACCGATGTCACCGCTGCGTTGCGCCTTTACACAGGCACCCTTTATCATACAGCATCCAACCTGCCGGGCCCGGCCTGCCAGAATCTCTCAGATAGTCAATTCTTAGGGGCGGCTTTTCTATCGGCTTTAATACAGTTGGCTTCTTGATCCCTTTCGTCGTCTCCGTCCTATCAGGCAGTCAGCTGTCGTTACTGAATATTCAGATCCAGGCCAAATCTTTCAGTAGGGTTCCCTAGTCTTGTATGGCCACAACGAACAGCTGGATAGCATTAGGACCGGCATTGTTGGTACCTCTAGCTACAAACCGCGTAACTCCCAATAAAGATAATAGGGAGTCTCAAAAGCCATCATCCTTTGTGAAATGGGTATAAAGTAGCAGTTGTTCTTTAGAATACTAGCGATAAGGACACTTTTGTCCATCAGCTTGATTCGCAACCAGGACTGACGTCAAGCTATCCTTGAGTTCTATTGGGCAAAGAGCTCCGCTATGAAGAGTCCGGGACGGATTGCGCATCTGGATTTGATGATGGCTGTTATGGTGCACAAAGCAGGCTTCAGGTGCAGAAGCACATTACGACGCAATCGATATTAGCGCCTCTTGTCATATGATATTTAGAATCAGTTCAGTGGCCGTCTACCAATTTATATGGGCGGATGAGGGGCATTGGATCCGTTTACTCAGGCTTAGGCACTCATGGCTACCTGAATGGGCTTCTGGTACGGCATCTCGTTCCGTTAAACCAACTCATCAAAGTTTGGTTCAACTTCTCGAAAAGAGATTTTTAGACTAGTTCTGGCGGTCCAAAAGGGATTTTAACCGTTTCTAAAACATCCCAATTGAACTGCTCGACCAATACAAAAACAAGTAAAATATTTTACCTCCCTTGATCATGGAAATATTCAAACTTTGCACATTGAGGAAATTTCATTATGGGAGTTCGAACCAAACGCTTAAATATTCACCCACCTCCCTCTCAGACCACCATTTCTCCTCTTCCAAGTCTCACAAGGACTGTTGCACTCGTACGCTAAAAACCTCGCTGCAAACCCAGCACCGCAGCGCTGCAACAGAAGCTTCCAACACAACCACCAACACCACCCAAGCTTCCAGCTCGCTAAAGAGCACACACAACGCAAAAACCTAGCTACTTCGGTCTCTTAATCGTGGCCTCTAGTCACGTAACCACTTCCATAAGCCAGCCCACAAGTCACCAAAATGCTATCCAGGCAAATTTGCAACCACGGCCTACACGCCTCAGAGTTCCCAGACCACGTTAAGCGCTGTCTCATTGTGTACAGAATTCCAGCTAGCGCCCCAAAGAGTCTCGTTATGACAGTCTCCTCTTCCGATTCGTTATACTCTCATGTCACGAACTCCACAACGCCTTCTTCTTTCATACTCCAAGAACAGATCAGAGGCATCGCCCCTCCCGTCACAAACATGGAGACAGCATATTTGTGCGACTTCGAGCACTTCTCAAAGGTCCGTGACTCGATTGAGGTGATGGCCGCACGTGTACGCCAGAGTAAAAAGCCTCCAAAAATGCACCAAGGGCATGGCAATGGAAAGCGGTTGTTTTGGTTGAAAAGGGAAAAGAGGGAGTTGCAAGTAATAGGAAAGAAGGTGGAGATGACCAGTTTCGAGGAGGACGAAGAGATCGAGGAGTCCGACCCGAGCGGCTTCCAAGTCTGGCGTGTGCGAGATTCGATTGATATCATGAAGGCTAGGGGCGCGACTTGGCAGAAGATGCAACTTCGGGAAATGGGGCTGTTTCGGAGGATTGTCTACAAGATCCTGCACTAAAGAAGGAGGCTCAAATTCTGATTTCAGATGCGGCCAAACTGGGTTGCTGCGCTCTAATATCTTTGTTGGAGTGCACTCATGTATCTAACTGAAAGCAAAATGAATAAATCTTTTTGTTCGCTTATAATTACTGTGCTTTTGGGATTTGCGAACATTGGAAGTCTGGTGTAATGTGTTGATTTACCTGCGAGTTTACTAGTCTAGCAAAATTTTGATCGACGCGCCTGGTTGCGTTTAATGTGTAATTATAAGTACATGGGGTATACATATATCTCTGACCGTTGATAGATGTGCTGCACATAAGGTCATCGCAGGTATGACGCTACGGCTTCTGAAGACGCCTCTTCCAGAACCTGACTAGCGGGTTCCAAAGATTGTTCTTTCCATCGAGGTAAGAGTACCCAATCCCTAACAAAGCTCCCGATAAATGTGCCTGTTACAAGTCAGCGCAAGGAGCGAGACAATTATGCACAACTTACCGCATGGCCCCAGTTGACAAAGCTATATCCGCGAATCATCCCATAAAGATCAAAAGCCATGACGCAAGGCAAAAAGTTGATTGCCTCGAAACTGACGGGCACGAATAGGATTCCGACTTTAGCGTCGGGGAATTGGGTGCAGAAAACGCCAAACATTGCAAATAGCGCACCACTTGCACCCCCAGATCGAACGTATGCTAGATAGTTCGTTTTTTTAAACAAGAGAGTAAGATGTCCCGCTAATCCAGTCAAGACACCAGTGGAGAGATAGAATGCGAGAGTGTGGCGTGCGTTCCCCTCGAAAAGCTGCGAGCTACCTGCTGATGGCAAGAAGTTATAAGTAGCCCACATGTTGACTAGCAGATGAATAGGTCCATCGTGAACAAAAGTTGATGTGAACATTGTGAAATTGAGCCTCATGGCCGGCCTATTCTTGGTTAGTAGAGTCACATGTCTGCTGAGTTGCGATAACAAACATATGCCATAGCAACATCCAGAAACGAGGCGTGAGGAAGCTCGAAAGATGAACTGCACCACTCGCGGCTATCAGACCTATAGCAACCTTTTCGACTGGATATTGCTGGGCCCACACTCCTGTGGCAAGTTCGATGGGACCCGGAGGGCTCTTCGAAAACTGTCGGTAGTGTGGCTGAGGAGTAACTGGCTTCAGCTGGCTTCTGGCTTCGAGGAATGACATAAATAAGTATATTCCAGTCGAAACTCCAATAGCCCAGAGAGCTGGTTGTAGGTACTGAACCTTGATTATTGGGCGTCCTTCATCGTCGGTGTTGTCCGGCTTTTCCTCGGGGAAATATACCTTTGGGTCGAACTGCTTTTCCACTGGTTGGGTCTCATTTTGCTGTGGGAATTGATCTGAAGCAGGCCTTGCATGCGGTGAGACTGGTGGAATGATTCCACGTCTTGCAGCTGGGTTTGGATTTGACGTATTCCGTATATCAGGCCGAGATTTGCTGCTGTTGCCACGCGCCTGCCATGAAATGCGTAGCTGACTCGCGGGCTGTCGGCATAATGGAATCCCTAAAGCCCTGGGTAAGAATGGGAACGGGCGTGAAAAGCCTGTATGGCCCCGTAACAAAAACATTTGAGATTGACGGGAACCTGGATAGGGAGTTTGAGGTTGATGCTGGCGATGGCTGGCGCGAAATATGAAGGCGCTAGTGAGGCGCTACATCTCCTTAAGATTAGCGTCTGTCACGACTTGGTCACCAGCCTCGCATCCCATCCCACGCTATCGCTGTATACACTCCTTCATCGTCGTTCATTGTTAAACGGTCAAACACGAGACGAACCTCGACTTCGTAGTCCATGACTTCTTCGTTGATCATAATTTTTTTTTGGTTTTCTTGTAAAGTTTTGCATAGCCTCGCCATAGAGGGAGATGAAAGCTGTCATGTATCAACGCTACAAGGTAATGCTGTACGTTGCTATCACCCAGCAACAAGTATCGCTAGAACAAGGTCTAGTTCACGTTGTGACGTGATGGATAGGTGCAAGCTCAGCCTCTCGGCCGGCATCAGTGCCGCGTACTAAGTGACTATCAGGTGCGGTTGCGAGAATTTTAAGGCGATCATTTGGTATGGTCGCTAAAGATGATAAGAACGACGACAGATTTGTCTTTATGGACCAATTACGACAAGATCACCCTGAGAGCAAGGGATTAGTTTGCTGTGGATAGCAGCGGTACTGCGATAAGTAAATTGAGCAATTATCATTTATGCCTGGCAAGTGTATTTATAGTCGAACCATAAATAGGTGACTTGATGTGGATATCTCTAAGTTAATAGATCGACATCGGACAGCATGTGTCAGGAGAATAGCGCAATTGAGAAGTTATAAGCGCTAATTATCACAGACTTGAATAAAGCCAACTGTGGACTCTTGAAAAACGTTGCCTTGATCAGGATTGACGGGTGTCTTACCCAGATAGTGTTAAAGTGCTCTATATAACCGTGTTACTCCCCTTTGTTCGAACTACTCCACAGTTGCGGGGGTGGCTTGGCATCTTGGAATCCCCACACTTGGAGGCTAACGACGGCGCTTCATCCCAAAAGCAGAATTACTCGGAGACAATTTTACCGATTTTCCGGTACCATTGCAAGTTTTTTGTCGTGATTTCACTGGCCCTATAAAGTCGATATACCGCCAAAATCCACGGATATCTTCTATCATTCCAAGTGATTCAAACTGGATTGAAAATGTTGGGAACTTGGATTTTATTGACTTCTGCCTTTACGGGTGCCATTGTATCGGCGGGATATATACCGGAGTCTGCAGAGGATCCTCATTTTCGGTATAATTTACGCAAACGTGTAGAAAATGGAACGTCCTTCAACGGCCCCTATAGTACGCAAGGAAAGGATATCGTCAATAACAAAGGGCAAAAGGTGACTTGGGCTGGTGTCAATTGGCCTTTGAGTGGTACGTCGAGACGTCATTGAAACTGAAAAGCTCTAAGCTAATGCTGTTACAGGAGAGACTATGATCCCTGAAGGTCTTGAATGGGCGTCGGCTGCACAAATCCTTGACGATATTGCAGGTGTTGGCTTCAATTATATACGAATGTGCGTCAATATATGCAATTCAAAAGTAAATCGCTAACACATACTGTAGGGGTTACGCTATTGAGATGATCGACCAAGTTTACGACAGGAATGGGGTCGATGTTCCGCTCGAGGTCGCCATGATCAATGGTCTTGGATATGTTAATGGCACCAAGGTCACAAATGAGATCATCGCTAAAAACCCGGGGTGGACTTCGCAAACCACTCGTTTCGAGATTTGGAGTGACATTACTCGGATCGCTGCCACTAAAGGAATTTTTATCAGCCCAGATGTGCATACTGGGAAAGCAAAATGGTGCTGCTCTCACACCGATGGCAACGCTTGGTTCGATGACCTCTACTTTCCAGCCGAGACATGGCGCCGCGGCCTCGCATATGTAGCAAAATGGGCTAAGGGCCACCCAAACGTGGTCAGCATGTCCCTTCGCAACGAGTTGCGCGAATCCTACAATGTCACAACTCTCGAATACAATTGGCAAACCCTTGTTGGAAACATGACCCAGGGGGCTGACGCAATTCACGAGGCTAATTCAGATATTTTGATTCTTTGGTCCGGAATGCAGTACGGTCAGGATCTATCAGCGCTCACGACCGGCACGAACCTCCTTACGGCTCCATGTTACAAGTGTACTGCAATTCGCGATGCTCATCGTCGTGCTCCGGAATACTTCAACCTTGATGATCACCCATGGAGCAACAAAGTCGTCTGGGAGGTTCATCTGTACAGCATGAGCGAAAATCAAGATACCGGCACATGTCCCATCATACAGGCTGGTCTGTATAGGAATGGCTTCAATGCCATTGGGATTGATGCGCCTGCAGCATGCAACATTACGAACGACTGTCTCAAAGCTATCCGCGAAACGCCAGTTATCATATCCGAGTTTGGCGGTGCGCAGGATGAAACTCTTTTCAACCACACGCTCAACAATTGCATGCGCGATTTCACAATTCAGAACGGGGTCAGTTGGATGATGTGGTCAATCGCAGGTTCTTATAGAATCAGGTCTGGAGCTCAAGGAGTTGCTGATACATGGGCTTTAACGAACTATGAGTGGAACGGCTGGAACTACGAGACGGGGATTGAGAAGTGGTGGAAACCGTGGGTGAAAGCCATGAACACTACGTGGATTGTGTAAACATTGCTAGTTACATATCAAATAGCACTATAGCACGTTACAAGTGGATACATTGGCTTACGGGGTGCTCAAATAGCAGAAACGCACAGTGCGCAGAGTATGATGATTCATGACCGTGAAAGCAGTTTAAGACATCATTCGTACAATGTAGCCCATAACTGTGCTTCTGCATTAACGAAATATTGAAGTAAGAGTATTTTCTCAAATTGCGTGCCTCATGTCTGAGGACTTTCGCATAATTTTGTTCCATTTTCATTTTCATTTTCATTTTCATTTTCATTTTCATTTCCGTATTCGCGTCCGCCTTCCCCAATACGCTGAAGCTAGCGAAGAATCGCATTCACTTTCCAACATGTGGTCGTGCAGTATTATTTCTTTAGCACGCAAAGTCTACTAATTACTCGACACCGGGTCCTACAAGTTTTTTTGTCCCTATAGTCTGTCTATAGTAAAAAGCATCCTTCCACTCATCTTTCTGTTCTGCACGTTATCAAACTCTCCTTCCCATCCAATTTCGTGGACAGCTACCCGCTAGAATATCGCAATGCGAACAATGATCACGACTACACGATTCCTCGATATGATCCCCGAGAGCATGGAAACAGACCATGAACACAGCATCAACTGTCTATGTATTCATACCAATATGCTGGCCATCAACAGCGAGCCAAAGTCTTCTAAGCCCGTTGTCCGAATCATTACCAATTGTCTCTAGATGGGCTTCCGACAGAGATCATAGGATAATATATCACAGAAATAGTAGATACACTGGACAACTGGAGCTCCCTGCAATTGACTGCCGCAATCGATGCAAAATATCAGCGTACACCTTTGGAAAATGATACCTCACCGTCGTCAAGGTTCGCTTTAATTTCCGAAGTCTAAAGATTTATATCATAATGTCACCAGCTTGCGATCCGCAAAGTATGTACCCTTATGTCGGCGCTGGCCTTGGGCGATATTATGGCGACAATTGTGCTTCCGGTTCGAAGAAAAGATCGAAACTTCCCACCCCACATTTGAAAGACGATATTATCATTTTATCAAATTTTCGTTGTTAAACTTTTGCAATCTGGAAGAATTCATATTAGGACATGGTCTTGCGATTGGGAGATTTGACCAAATTCAAGATAAATACAACAGGACCTCTTCAGCGAAGCATTTCGGGCACTTTCTCATGCTAAGCATCGAACAAATCTAAGACTTCATTTTATTAACCGTAACTTAGTTTAAACTTTCCAGCACTCAGTTCCGAATAAGTTAGATATACCTCAACGATCTCGTTTACGGGCTCTAGTGCCTAGCTGAATATCGAATCTCACCTTCTCGCCATTCAGTTCTTTGCTAACCCTAACGCTGCCATTACTCCCTTCTGCCAAAGTTGAGTCGCAGGGTGTGTTTTACCTAAGTGGACAACTCTTAAATGAAGAATACTCCACTCTGACTATGCATTAGCATTTTAACAGAATTTGAATTCCAAAGGAGCGCGGTTTTCTTCTCGTGAGCTTAGTCGTTTCCTGGAGAGACATACGAAAACACTGGAGAGAGTCGCGCTGATCGAATGCTCTTTACAAAAGAGCTAGATTTAATGGAGATGATGCGGAATGTCTCCACCTGGATTTCACATGAACGCCCGTAGTAAATGCTCTCCAATAGATGCAAGTAGAAGAACCAGTCTGTAAGCTCCGGGTGAGGATGAGTTAGTGGATGCTAGTGGAATCACCGATCACTGTTTCACCCGATTCACAAAGGTATCTAGAGAGACGGCGAATATGAAAGGCATTACATTACTTCAAAATACCGCAAAATCCTATGTACAAGCATCCCCTCTTCACACCATCCCGGATTTCATTCAGTGGTTATCCTCTCATACTCTAATATCCAAGTTGCCCCCTAACAGCGCCCAACGGGAAGCTCACAGTGTGCGAATCAGTGAAGAACCCTTTAGGATTCTCCACAATTTGCTTAACATGGAACCCGTCACCGGTATCCAGTCCCGTAGCTGGATTTTTGACACCAGTCTTGAACGGTCCAGTCAAACATCCATAAGAAACACGGCGAGAGTCAGGGCCCATAGGGTTTGGGAAGGCGAAGCGGGGAGGACCCGAGGCGCCCTTGGCGCCTTCATGGATGTGAGTTGCTGTTAGAGCGAGGGATTTGTACTCGCCTGTTACACCTGAGAGTGTAATGCTCTTATCTATCATTAGCTACCATTCCATATTGAATCAAGGAGAAGGGGTGAAGTGTGAAGGCGAATAAGGAGAAGAAGCGGAGGCATACATAGCAGATAGTATTCTCAGCCACATTGATGCCGTACTTGAACAGACCCTTCGCACCAGACTGTCCGGGGACGGGAGTCGTACCGTTGCGGACCTGGTCGGGGTCGGCATTCACGACGAAGACCTTATCGAAGGAGAAGACACTGTCGCCTTTGCCGTTCTTGGCCCAATTGTCGTCGTTCTCGCCCCAGGTGGGGAGTGCGACGGCGGTGGTGGCCAGGAGGGCAATGACTGCTGTGGGGAAGTGCATATCGGCGATTGAAATATGGAGTGGTTGGATTGGTAGTGTGGTAGGGAGTATGTTTTCGTTGGAGTGATTGATGTGTTGGTGTTGGAAGCTCTGTTGGAAGCTGATGATGAGATACTTAGGGGGGACTCTCAGTCTCCTTTATACCCTCTCCTAGCCCACCTCTCGTGGTACTGTGTGTACCGTTTCTCTTCCATTGACGTATATTCTTCCACTTTCTGGTTCAGATCGTCTCTCAAGTCTTGGAGTTGGGTGTGTCCGCCTTGGAGAGCAGGCGTAGCCAAGACTTCCGCAGCCATTACTCATAAATATGGTGCGCTGGGCCATCGTGCCGTAGACAGCACCATCGTACTTGTGAGCATTCCGCAGTAGGGAGGTCTTGGAAATAGTGCTGTGCAAAGATCGCCATCAAGGCTTATCGCCTAGACATCTCTAGAGCTCTTAGCACGGAACGTCTGGCATCCGCACACGACGTGTAGAGCAGATGCGGATTAGCGTCACTAGCAAATCTGGAAATTTCCGAAATAGTTCTCGTGGTGGTCCCTGATTTGGAAAGAAGTGCTTGGCTTTCCGCCACATGATGCGTTGAATCGGATGCGCAGTGCTCCAGGATGGTTGTCGATCCAAGCTTATATGCACGCTACAGCAAGCCACGGTAGAGTTAAGAAGAACGTCTGTTCCTCTTGGGGAGCCAAGACCAAAGATCTAGATCGTGCAAGGCGGGACAGATCCTGTCGCATAGCGGGGCGGGGAGAGTAGCTTGGCGCCAACATAAACACGTATTGTTATTGGCTCTATCTTTTTACACATTCAAGACCAGCGAATCAAACTTGCAGAATTTGATCCTTAATTAGATCTCGGTGGTATTGGGCTTGGTAAGATTGAAGTTAAGGGACGTGACCTTCGAGTCTGACCATTCCTGTAGCTCTTTGGTAACTAGCTCCTTCTATTAAACTAAAGTCTGTCCAAGAATATCAAATCTTGTCTTACTCTTTTAAGCTACCAATTTACAATCATAACTTCTCATAGTCTGCTGCTGCACATCCTGAGCTACGTCATGTCTTTTCGCTCGCTCACCTAGGCAATTCTCCCATCAAAATATCAACACCTCAACATAACTCTGCCCAACCACGCCCAAAGTCTAAGCCTTATGTAACCCTCTTTAGAAAATTACGTCTAAGTATCACAAATTTGGGTGCAAAAATGCAATAAAAACCTTAGATGTATAAAGGATTTGTATGAGGGAAAGGTTGAAGCATGTGTTTATGTCAGCGCGCACGAATTGTGCCGGCACCTGGTGCGCTTGCCAAGTTTACTGAATCGATATTTTTAAGATAATCGAAATTGCTTTCAGTGTCGTCCTGAGACTCGCCGATTTGGCGGAACTAGGGTAGCTGAAGAAAGAACCCTCTCCTGTGCCTCCTGGAAGAGTTGTTGACATATGTTTGTTGGTAAAGGGTAAAGGCAAGAATGGAGACAGAAAATTGGCATGGCTACTGAGCTTGGGAGATTGAGACACCGGTTTTGCGAGACTCACATCCCAAACCGCTTAAATGAGGTGATAAAGTAGAGCGAACGCGAGGACATTTGAATAGAAGAGGACATGAAGGCTCATCATCCCTAGGAGAACGAATTGGACAAAGAGAACATGTCATAGCAAGATAAGAGGTATTTGAAGAGCCTCATGGGCATGTGAAGGTAATGTATATTCAACAAACAGCTATATCTACAACAGAAAAGAAGATTGGAGTCTCACTCCATTTTCAACATCGCAAGCGACATAGTCATGTCTACCAAGCAAAGAACAAAACGTCTTGCTTAGAACTGGCGGGCGTGACGACGAGCGATCTTGCCTGAAGATTTGCCAACCTCGGTCAACCAGTTGATGAAGGTATCGAGGGTGAAGCTCTCAGGGAGGGAAGAGCTGGGCTCAGCGGTGGAGCTAGCAGCCGGAGCAGAGGTGTAGGTAGGCGCAGCAGTTGCAGTAGGAATTGCAGTGACTACGGGGGTGGCCTCAGCAGTCGCAGTTGGCGCCTACAAAACATATCAGTATGTGACAAAGAAAGGATGTGTTGATCATGAGGAAAGAGACTTACAGCAGAGCTAGGAGCGGGAGTGGCAGCGGCGGAAGAAGCAGCGGGCTTGGAGGAGACAGGGGTGGCATCACCGGATCCGCCAACAGTGAAATCGATGCAGGACTCGTAGGTTTGATCGATAGACCGGGCGTCCCACCACCATTGGATGACACAGTCACCAGCGGTAGCGCACTCGCTGCCGAGGGTGCTAGGGATGGTGATGTCGAATGAAGACTCGCTGGCAACGGCCGGACGCGAGACCGAGGCGTACACGTCCCAGCTAATGAGGGGCTCTCCAATCATGGTATTAGAGCTAGTCTTAATGATAGAGACATTGGCAACACCAGTGTGGGGAGCGTGAATCTCAACAGTGAAGGGGACGACTTGGCCAGCGGTATAGGCGATGACGTTGTCCTTGTTGTCGTCGAACTTGTAGCCTTTGCAAAGGTTGACGTTGCACTTCTCGGCGTTGAAGTCGCTCTGGCCGTTGGCAACCTGGAGTTCACCCTGAATATTGCCATAGTGGTCAGAAGCCTGGTTGTTGTACATCTGCTGACCGCAGGTAGCCTTCATGGCATCGCCGGGCATACGGGGACCCATAGACTCAGCGATGTAGCCATGTCCGGCAACAGTGGAGACGAGGCCAGCAATGGCAACGACAGTGGAGGTGAAGGACAACATTTTGATTGATCGAGTAGGTTGGTTGGATATGAGTTTCGAGGAGTCGAATGTAGAGACTGGTTGGGAAGCTAGCTTCTTGGAATGAATGTGTGAAGTAAAAAGAGTGTGTAAAAACGAATGTAGAGTCTCAGACCCGGAAACACAAGATGCCGTTGATGAAGAAGATGACCGTTGGGATGAAGACTAGAAGAAAGGGAACGCAAAGCACATATATATTCCCACGAAATGATCCCACGAGCCACGAGTATGCGTGGTGGGTCATCATTAAACGCCTGAAACGGGCTCCGCACGAACATGGCGCCGCTGTGTTCTCGTCCAAACGAAATGGTGGAGGTCCAGGACGTGGAGTCTGACATGATGCTTGAATAAATTAAAGCACCAATAGCATTCTTCCCGCGAGGCCGCAAGAAGATGGAGCCTCACGATAAGGCGCTGGCCAAGATCTGGCGCTTCTTAGGCGCTTCCATGACAGCGGCTACCCATGAAACAGGCAGGTCTCTAACCCTTCTGCGAACATTAGGCGAGCATTTTGTTCTCGGCAACGCGCCGAGGACCTGGATTGAAACGTGCGGACGCCCGTTTCCGTTTCAAATTTATAGAAGTCAGAGCGGGAATTGCTTTGGCGAGATCAAGCGAGCCCACGGCCCCGGCTCTGATATTACAGGAGAACGCATATCGGAAGCCGCGGGTGTTGGCGCATGAATGCGGCCTGGACTGCGAAAACGTGGTGAAGAAAAGGGTCATGGAAAGGCAAAGGCCTCGGAACGACCAACGGAGAGCGTTTAGTATTGAAGACAAGACGGAAGGCCTAGCCAGGTTTGGGAAGGCGCTTTCTGAACGGGCCCTGCATTTCAACGGCCTTGACTCGACCCCCACCACTCACCACCTCACAATGCTCGCATGAACATGCTTATTGAACTTTCATGCACCTTGGCACGTCTTGCTTGCGTTCATAGATCGATAACGCTCTTGATTTCTACGCTTTTGTGACTAAAAAATAGCGCTCTCAATCGGGATGAGGAGCTAGGGAGCAGTGTTTCGAAACGAGGCTGGAACAGAAATCTCTTCTGGTGGCATGTTCAAGGTGACAGAGGTTCCATTATTCGTGTTCGCGCGCGCCTCCAGTGAAGAGAGACCGACAGCACGGGAAGTAAGCAAGCACAAAACAGGAAAAATGTAGTCGAACCAACTCCATCGGTACAAGCAACGAAGAACCCAAGGCGCTGAATATTAAGCATCAGGAGATGCGGTGAAGGACCATGAGAACCAATCAGACTTTTTCAATTTCGATGAGAGGTTCACGTGTGATTTTTCTACTCATCAGACACCCTCCAAACCAGCCTCTCGCCACTCGCCTCCTGCCTCCTCAACGCATCCATCGCCTTTTGCGCCCGCTCCAACATTGTCTTCCCCTCAATGATCCTCTGCGCATTCGGCTCCACGATCCGCTCCTTTAGCATGGCTGGCATGATTTCTGGCTGGAGGTGGTATTTGAAGAACTCGTTCTGTTGTACCAATCAGCCAAAGTGGTCCCCAAACATCAGGCATAAAGAAGTGGAGGTCATTACTTACATCCAGGTAGAAATGCGTCCTCACACCCCTTACATCAACGCCAGCCCTCCAACTCGCCGCCTTCCCAGCATCCATCTCATAGATTGGATCCTGCGTCTCACTGGAGTTCCGCACAATCACAGGAAGCAAAACTGCAACTATGGCTCCTTTCTTTGCGATCCTAGCCACGGGTGCCAGACTCCCGTCTTTGCTCCCTATACAATCGAGCACCCACTTTACCTCACCTCCCGCTCTCTCTAATATCTCATCGACGACGGATGCGCTGTTGTAGTCAAATGCCTTCTTGGCGCCAAAAGAGAGGAGCTTGGAGTGGTGTTTTGAGGAGGCGGTGGTCAGGATGTTGCTATAGCCGTAGTAGCGAAGAATCTGGATTGCGTACTGTCCGACTGACGACGAACCACCCCAGACCAAGAAAGGCATGTCGCTGTTCTCAGGGACGTAGTCTGAGGCTTTAGGCCACGGTGTCTCAATACCCAGATCGGTGGTTAAGGCATGGAAGACGGTGACGAAATTATTGGGGAGGGTGACGGCCTCCTGCATTGAGAACCCTTCTGGCAACTAGCCTTCGTCAGTACGCATTCGGTGGGGCATATAGGGTGAATGCCGGGTGTAGTGGGAAGGTTACAATTGCGAGTAGCCACTCATCTGTCGTACAGAACTCTTGATGCGATTTCTCGCCCTGAGTCCGCCACGTGAATCCAAACACCTTATCGCCAACCTTCAGTCTCTTCACTCCACTCCCAACTTCGACAACGGTCCCTGCGGTACCATCGCCTAGGACTTGGGGATGTGTGACTAGTAGTCCACTATCATTCTGATGCATATCCAAAGGTGTGGACGCCGTCCATTCAACCCTTACTCGAACTTGGTTGTCGGTAGGCGTGATAGTTGGCACTTGTATGATGCCTAAGGGGGCTTTGATGCCTACGGTAGCAATGGCGGAGTGTGTCGACATGATTGATATATTTGGACGTTGAGTTGAGGATGATTGGATGGCTGACTGGTAGTAAGGTAGATGATATCTGTTTGTATAAGAAGATGAAGAAGATGGGTTGTAGATAGAGAATTCTATTAAAATAGGCTTCAATACGGTTTATATACCCTCCTGCTTGTACGATGCGTCGAGGACATTACAAATGTGTCTGTCAGATGGGAGGAGCATTTTCGCGCTAGCGAAGATTTCCGAATTGGGCCTAGTTTTGAGGACAATGTTCTCCTACACGAATACTAGAACCTTCGGTCACGTGGTTGGCCACCAGACAGAGCTTTCTAGTATTCGTGACACCAACGTACATCGAGTGGTTTTGCACGCTAGAAAAGAGGACGCCTGATCTTCTTTGGATGAATAGCCCCTGTGCCAACGACAATTTGAGTGGTGATTGAGCACCCTGTAGCAATAGTATAGATCCAGTTAGCTGGGTATGCAAAATAAATTCTATATGCAGTATAGTGCAGCGCTCCCTTCTCAATAAGCATTAAAGTCTTCCTTTCGTGTTCTATCAGAGATCCTCCAATGAAACTAAGATACGTGGTTCAGTGTGGCTTTCTTGGATGGCCTCACACGAGTTCATGACATTGTGGCTTAGAAATCTGTGACGGTGGAGAAAGGAAGAGCGAGGGCGTGATGATTGCAGCAGGATGGAATGAGAACATATCAATATTTGTTTCCAATCTGTGATTTTAGAATTACCAATTCCTATTTCCATTACTATACAACTACTCGTACCAATTACGCTTCAACTCTCCCATCGCCATCACCTCAGCACATGCAACTCTGAATCCTCGCCATGGCTTGTCTACTCATTCATGACAAAAGAGATTCCATGCAGTGGATTGTCCAACTCAAACCAGGTCAAGCCCCCAGCCTTGTTGCCCGCCGGATACAACAAGAAGCTGTTAGGCCGTCCCTTCAAGCACGGCACTCCGCCGCCATGGACAATCACCTTTCCACTAGAGAAGACCTCGACTTGTGCAACGAAGTCAACGGGGTTGGGCCGATTGAACCACGTATCTGTGTCCTTGTTGATGGTGCGATCGAGAGAAGAGATGTTGAATTTGAATGGGTCAGCGTCCCACACGTGCCAGGGTGCGCCCTCAGAATGAGCTCCGTTAGTGTCAACGTAGATATCGAAGTCGAGTTGGCACCAGGTGGCGCCGTTGGAGGGGACGTCGAAGAGGACTTCAGTGTACGTCTGGTGGGGTGTTAGTGGGAAGGGAAAGTGAGGGAAGGAAACATGAAGGCTTACAATCTGTTGGACGTCGCCCTCAAATTTGGTTCCGGCAGGCGTGTTCGGTGAATTGGTGTTGACTGGGATGATGAGGTGGGGGAGCTGCCTGCTCAAAATGACGGCTGTGACGGCTTGGAGGCTGCAGAGGACTGGGAGGAGGGAGATAGAACGCATGCTGAAATTTTTGAGACTATCGGTGGGCTTTAGTGTTGATAGATGTGTGCGTAGAAACAACACTGCCTGGTGGCGGCAGAGAGGAATCTTTATATTTGCGTCGAAGCCAAAAGGCTCATCTTGTCGCTCATTCCTTAACGTTACGTTGATGACAGCCGCCCTTGCAGTAAGTTGTTGTGCTGCGTGCATGCGATCACAGTACGGGTTGGTGTAATATCAGCAGGCGAATTACTGTGTGCTGTATATATCATATTGTAGAGGAGCTAGTAATATTTGTCTGCGCTATGCCTGTTAGCAACTGGTAATGGTACGCAGCCGTTTTCGCAGTGTACCTGTAGAAATGGATAGTGATGTGTGTGCTAGTGAGCAGAATACGACTATGCGATTATCTTAATATAAAGGGTACTCTTACAAAGCCCTTTCGATGCGTAGTAGTGTGTGTATAGGGTTGCCAATAACGTGTTTGACGAGTATTTCACCCTCTCAATGTGCCTTTCACAGCTAACAAGATAATGAAGGTTTGTAGTACGAGACGGAAAGCCGGAATTGTCCATGACTGCGACTTTTCTGGTCAGCTCATTGATGGTGCTCTTGAGGCCGAATAGCGGGGCTGTGCAGGCTTTCGGACATGCGACTTCTATTCTTTGGACACAGTGAACGGTCCATGAGTATATCGCGGGTTTGTGCAGAGTCGAGGGAACAACTCGGGAAGAATACGACGTCACAAGACCAAATCAAGCTGCGAACATTCGAGGATGCCGAAAGGAGATTTCGCGTTGTGAAACTCGTCCTACTCTTTATAGTGCCGGTGAATTGGCTCTGTGGGACAGGCTATGGCTAAGCTGTTCCCATGGACGCACATTGCATCTAGCCCCATCTCTCGAAGCACAATTACCTAAAACTGTGGACATCTCAATTGTCCACAGTCAGTCGGGATTTATTTGCAGAGTAGCTAGGGTAGAGACCAAAGGGTTCGGAGCCAAGGAGGGAAGGAAGCCAGAAGAGCAGCTTAGCTTGTGTCTCCTCATCCGTGCGAGCTTCATGTCACTCGGAGGCTGTGTTTGCACAGGATGGTAGATGGCTCCGATTGCGATAAGCTGCCATAATTACATAGGATCATTGGAGAGGGCGGAAGGCGCTAACGGAAGATGCCGAGCCGGAGCTTTACGTCAAGGATTAACACCATGAGCGACACGACAACGCGCATCTAGCAATTGACTTTGTACCTTCATGACTTCTGCTAATCCTATGTCATGCTGGCACCTCTTCTCCTACGACCCGCACTAGCACGTCTCCCAAGAGTGTCAGCCACCCTCCGAACGCTTCCTACGCGACGAACCCTCTACCTCGCGCCACCCTTCCTCCTGGATGACTATATTCCGCGCTATCATCTCATATCTTCCATTGATGCGGCGAAGAAGCGTTCGGCCGCATACGCCCACCTGAGAGAGTGTAACCTATGCCCAAGATTGTGCGGGGTAAATCGCTATGAGACGACGGGCGTGTGTCTGATAGGTGCCGAGAAGGTGTCGGTCAATACTATAGCGCCGCACTTTGGTGAAGGTATGCCCAGTCACAGCTTCCCTTCGAATCGGCGATATAGTGACTGATGCGTCCTTACATAGAGCCATGCTTTCAAGGTCATAACGGCTCAGGCAGCGTCTTCTTCTCCGGCTGTAATTTACGATGTGTATTTTGTCAAAATTTTGAAATAGCACACCAGCGAAACGGCTTCGACGTGACTCCCGAAGAGCTTGCGGAATGGTATATGAAATTGCAAGAGATTGGACGCGTACACAACATAAACCTTGTCACACCGGAGCACGTAGTGCCACAGGTCGTCCTATCCATCCTCCACGCCCGTGAGCTCGGCCTCCGTCTACCCATCATATACAATACTTCGTCGTATGACTCGTTAGACAGCCTCGAGCTGCTGGATGGGCTGGTCGATATCTACCTCCCTGATTTCAAGGTCTGGAGCGACAAGACGAGTAAGCGGCTGTTGAAGGTGGACAATTATACTGCGACAGCAAAGGAGAGCATAAAGGTAATGCACGCTCAGGTCGGTGATCTTTGCTTCACGCCTGATGGAATCGCGAAGAAGGGTGTCTTGGTCAGGCATCTGGTCATGCCTGGCAAGGAAGACGAAGGCCGTGAGATTGTGAAATGGCTAGCAGAGAATGTGTCGAAAGACATGATGGTGCATATCATGGAGCAATACTTTCCTCGCGCATACGTAGGAAAGGCGCGTCATGGGGCGAAAAACGAGACGGATGTAGTAGAGCCAGGCGGCGTGTCAGCATCCGCGAAGACCAAAGCGAAGGTTAAGTATGAGGAAATCAATAGACCCGTCGACCTCAGCGAGGTTGCGTCGGTCAAGAAGGCAGCTGAAGAAGCCGGTCTTTGGAGGTTTGTAGAAGCAGCGAAACATGGTGGCTTTAATATTTGATTTTATGCGGACAGAGGAATTCCTTCCACATAGCATATAGATTGATACTCCTCATGCAATTCTAGGGGATAAGGAAACAGTCGAACCGACCCCGTAGAGTATCCTCGTGGCTCAGACCGGACTCTGGTTCCTGTAGTTCGACCATGGATTGCGATTACCCGCACTCATGAGCGTACCTTCTGATGTTCGAAAACAACACGCACTCGAACAACTTGTTAAAAATCCAGGCTTCACTTCACCACTTCCATAACACACACCAGTCAACACATTCCTATAATGCCTGTTGTCGCATCTTCTCCCTTCAAGCTGATCGCACAGCAATACTCAGACGAAATTGAGCGGGTGGTGCAGGACATCAAGCAAGATCGCGACACCTGGAAGGCTACCGCCGAACAATACAGACAAGGCTTCGAGATCATGAGAGCTCATTTCAACGAGCTCCGGGACGTTTGCTTCGCGGCCCAGGCCAATCTGGCTAACGAGCGAACCGAAAATGGACGTCTACGGGACAAGTTAGAGTTGAGTCCAAAGACCTCACCACAGCTTGAGAAACATGCAGACGATCTTCAGATCGGATCAAGGCGTGGGCTTTCTGCGGTCCTGGATCCTGCTTCAATCGATGTAGACGGCCCATTCATTCCTCTCACCTGCGCAAACTTCAGACGTGTCGAGCAGTTCGCAAGCCGCAAGGATTTCGACCAAGCCCTCGCTGAGCTCGAACGACTGTTACGGGGCCCGCTGAGCGCTGATGCTCGAGTTGAAGGCCTGCTACTCAAGAGCACAATTCTCCGAGCGGCTGATTCCGATCTATTGTTGGATGCTCTTGCTGCATGCAGCGAAGCGCTGGAAATGTGCGACCGACAATCGTCCACTGTCAAGCACTTCCTGTCAAAGATCCAATACCACCGAGGCCTCTGTTACTATAGGCTGAAGATGACTCCGCACGCTCAAGATGCCTTCGGAGTCGTGAATCCAAGCGATCCCTTCTACAACAAGGCGATGGAGTATCGCAAGTCCTGCGACCAAGAACTAGAGGCGATTGATGACGCTGGTGCCCGAACAGGTTTTGAGGAAGTCCGCCCATTTGCGAGAGAAATGCCGGCTCAGATGAGGGGTGGCGAGTCTACTGTAAGTCCTTCACATTGAAATATTCGCCAACTCTCTAACTGATGGATAGCGATCGCGGAATCGTCCTTCAAGCACTCAGAACAATTTCTTCTTGAGCTCGAAGTCAAAACGGCTGTCTCTGCCTGCTCGTTGGAAAGCTTCGTTACCGCGCCACACAGAGAAGGAGTTCAACGTCTCAGTTTTAGGATAGCAAATTTCCTCCGTTGAAAGCACGCTGACACCCATGATGCGTCTGCGAAACTCCCACTGAATGAGTGGAAGTGGAAGATTGCCACATCGACGTACACGCTAGGAAGGCAGGTGGATGGTGAAATTTCTCTTTGTTTTATCTAATACATAGCTTTATTTTAATTTTCAATTCCGGTGCAACCACAGGGTTCTTTATACTTGTCCTTGAACCAGACTGCCGTTTCAGGAACGCTCAACAAAGAATACTCTCACCAAATTCTTTACAAGACGTGATCCGGCCTTTAAGTTCTTCGCAACGTCACCATATTCGTCCCTCGGACAGCATGGCGGGCAAGAAATCAAGAGGCAAGCGCGGCAAGCGTAGCAACAACCCTCCCAATACAGTCCTGCCCCCACTAGATGACAAGATTAGTACCCAGGCTGAGACTGTAAGTGTAGACACACCCATGTCGCAAGAAATCTCAACTAAAGTCCGTCATTCGTCGCGCAATTCACAGCCTCAGTCCTCGCAGACCGATGTAGCGAGTTCTCGAGAAAGCCCCCGACTAAGCTCTTCCACCATGAGCCCTACAAATCCCTTTCAACCCACACCTAAAACGCAAGGTCACAAGAAAATCCCATTCGGTGTCTTCGCATACCATGCAGTTGATGCATCATCGCCGAGAACTGCCAAATCGTCAGATTCACGCATGGTGCCTAGCAAACTTAGACTTGAACGATTGATGTTGAGACATAATGCTTCGGGTGCAAGTCTGAGACGAGATTATTTTGTACCTGGCAGTCTGCCGGAAACAGTGAAACAGCCGTGGGAGAAGGGTGAAGGAGAAGGAGAAGGAGAAGGAGAAGGAGAAGGAGAAGGAGAAGGAGAAGGAGAAGGAGAAGGAGAAGG
>BLYF01000071.1:132192-179817 GCA_014905255.1 Herpotrichia juniperi
GGTGCAGCATACTGAGGAGGTGTTTAAGCGGGTGATAGAGGAGGGGAAAACGTACCCTTGAAACGTACATGAATAGATACCCTTCGTTTTTTCGTCAACCATCGCTTTCCTTGAGTGACACAACAACTTTGCTATATTGTAATGAAGAACATACAATGATCATCTCAACCGGACCGAACTAAATCTTCTGCTTCCAGACACTAAGGGCACCTGAGACATCGACTGCGACGACACTTCTGCGTCTTGCATAATAGGTCTAGATACTTCATGATACTGACTTATAATTGGCGCGTGTACATCATCAAACTAAGAAAAAATTCAAGCTCTCTGTTTCACTATTGCCATAGTTCTCAAAAAGGGGTGAGTCACTATAACGCGCTGCTAAATGTAAATCTCATCCTTTACTCTAGCCCAGGATCTGTGAGTTAAATATGTACCCCCAAGCTTGACAGCTGTGCATATTTAATTGTTGAGAATTAAGAACCGTCTTAAGCAAATAGATGCACAGATTAAATACAAAATCCTATGCTTGTTCTTGACGCGATGGTTCGTTAGATCTGTTTATAAAAGAAGAAAAATATGTTGATTCTAGAAATGACTAGAATAGTGGGTGTACGATTTCTTCGAAGGAAGATGAGTTTCTCGGATGACATCACAGCGAAAGCTTCTCAAGGGATAGGATATCTTCGATTTAGACATGGTTTCTACATAATATATGGTTGTCAAGGTTCTGCCTGCACAATTTAGGTTGGTAACGATCACAACATTCACCCAAGCTACACACGCGTTAATCCACGCTAAGGCTCGCACGTGGTTGATGTCGACTCATAAACTCGCAGCACTATAACATATACGCGTTAACGTCGCCGATTATCCATTTCATACCCATCAACAGCCATTCTACTAAGAATATCGACTCTGTATCTCCCTGCACCTTAACTTAGACACCGCTCAACCCAGTATACGCGCAATGACCGCACGCCCCAGCACCCCGCCGCCCGACCCTACGGATGACCTCAAGCAAAAAGCATGGACGTCGCTACAGCTCACGCCTTTCGTACCAATGGGCTTTGGATCGCAGATTAGGGCGCTGGGCGAGGTCCAGCGCCAACAGGCTAACAAGATTGATGCGCTAGAGAAAGCAGTGGCGGCAAAAGATATCAAGATCGAGGCGCTCAAGAAAAAGGTGATCGATGACGCCGTGACGAAAGATGCAAAGATCAATTTGCTAGAAAAGGATGTCACGGTCAAGGACGGAAACATCGAGGCGTTGGAGAACAAGATCAAAGCGATCGAGCGCGTCAACGAACAGCGCGCTGCATCTAGGAGAGCTGCAGTTATGTATCTGCAAAGTTTGAAGTTCCCGCTGAAAAATCAAGAGGTGCGGCTTTCTAGCATTGCAAACCCGAGCAAACAAACAACAATGAGAGGACAATATCTGACAAAGACTAGGCGGTAACTGCCTTCTACCAACGCACGTATACCCTTCGACTAGACGATTTTGAAGGCCACCTGACCGCGTATGCGGCTACCGTCGCAGCCATCTTGAACGGCGAGCCTTTGACGAACTGGTACCAACCTTCTCCCATGACGGTGCCCCTTGTTTATCCTTATTCTGTTCCGGGTACCCCGGTGGCGACCAGTTCTTCTATCGCTTACGTACAGGCTCCAGTGCCTGTGGCGAGCTACCAAACGCTAGGCTATAACTATAACGGCTACAAGTCTACTACCACTCCGATAAACTGTGTTCCCCATAACAATCCAATCCCCTGCAAAATTTGCCGCGGGTGGTAGGACTTGCATGTACCAAATAGTGGACCATCAACTTTTGGTTAATCTCTTTTATTTTCAGTCTTTTCCCTTTTGAGGGTTGATGTTGAGGCCTTATCCTTTGATCTCATTCTGAGAGATTTGCCTAGGATAAAGCTACATCGGGGAATGAGTATTTACGCATGCACCACCACCTTTGTCTTTGCCACATTGGCTCTTACTTGCTTGTTGGCTCGTTTGTTTGTTTTAGTTTTGGCCGAGATTTCTTGCTGCGTGTTATGCCGATACTCATTCAGCGTTTTGTGAGTGTGTTTTGCGTTTTCTGTGATCTAGAACTTCCGCAAAGGTACGATCACAGAAACATGTTCTAGCATGATGTATCCAGTTATCAATGCTCAGTTCAGTAGTATCAACATTGGACTTGTAACATGTACAATTTGACTTCTTACGCGATACAAAAATCTATCTCATGCAATCCAATGTAATATGGACTTACCAAGTAAAAGAATGGAGAATCATCGTATGTCGCCCGTTCTTAGTCATTTAAATTACCTTAATTTGCAGCGTTAAGATGTGGATCATTCACTCTGCGGCGACATGCACTAATCTAGGTTTGCTCCAGTCCATTTGCTTCCGCGTTAACCCTAGAAACTACCAACACCTACATAAAAGCCACACGCACTTTCTTATATATACAACAACCACCCTGACTCGCATCTCCTCTCAGTCTTCCAACACATATTCGGCACACATCTATTCAACTTCTGGTCACGCCCACATAATGACTGACGATTCTCGATTGCCTTCTCCTAGGCAAACTGGAATCTCCGAGCTCCAGAATATACAACGGAAGATTGCAGAAGCCAGTATTGAGCTCCAAGATACTATGGATAAGACCGTCAAAATCAAAGCTAGCGTCCGCGAGTGGTGGAAAATCGCGAGGACCGAATGCAAGGACAAGGAGACTGAACTACAAGACTTGGATATAGCGATTTGCTTGAGAAGTATGGACGTCGCCGCTCTGAGCATCAAACATCAGAAGGCTAAGTCAATTACGCAAGACTGGGACGCAGTACTGCAGGGTTTACTAGAAGAGATTGAGAAGGGAAAACGAGAGCTCCGGGAGACTAAAGAAATTGTTAATCTGGCCGACGAGAAAAAGCTGGAACTTGAAGATCTACAGCAGATTATAGAAAAGAGCAACATCGAACTCCAGGAAGCACAACAGAAGACCAAAACATTGAGCACCGATATCCACGACAAAACTAGCAAGCTGGAAAATATCGAGAACAACATACTGGCGAAGAATATCGAGTTGGAGAGCTTGCAGCAAATGTTCAAGGAGGCAGAGACGGATTGTTGCAAGGGAGATCTTGAGCTCCAGGAATGGCAACAGAAGTCCAAGAAAGAGGCTATCGAGCTTAAGGGCATCCAGCATAAGATCAAGGGCATGGAGTTTGCTACCCTAGAGAAGGATTGCGAGCTCAGGCATCTGCAGCGCGAAACTCCGGACAAGCACATCGAGCTCCAGGACCTGGCACAGACGGCCAAATGCGTAAGCCCTGGCTTAAACCAGAGAGAGATTGAGCTCGAGGGTATCGAGCTGCAAGATATGCAGAAGAAAATCCAGGACAAACATGCTGGACTCAAATTAGTGCAAGATCAGATCGATAATCTTAGTGTTACTGTCGATAAGAAGCAGCTCGAACTTGAAAATGCCCAGAAGAAGCTCGAGGACAACTATATTGAAATCCAGGATATTGAGCACAAGATCGAAAATGGCAAGATCGAGCTTAGAGATGTACTGCAGAAGGCGAAGGAAGTGAGCGCCGTTCTTCATACAAAGGAGATCGAGCTCTCGCGTCTGTAGAGCAGAGCTTAAGAAGCCAATATCGAACTCCGCAAACTGTAAGAAAACATTGGAGAGAGCAGGATTGCGGCCGAAAATTCACTGTTGGCGAGCCTGAAGTGGGATGAATGGTGGTTCGGTCAGCAGAGTAATATAATGTGCCTAGCTTTGTTTTATTTGCTCCGAAGGGGCAAGAAATTGTGGATGGGACTGTTCATGTAGTCTAATCCAAGAAACTGTACAACAAATTAAACTCAATAATTTCAAACCGTCTGTTGGAAGTTTTGCAATTTGAGTGTTGTGATTGGATGAGATATGTACTTCATGGTCGCAAATCTGAGCAGAAATAGGGAGAGGACAAAATGACGGATTACCCTGTGCACTATTCTACTCGCCTGTACTTTTCTTTTCTAGTCCTTAGGTTACCATCTCAGCAATTCACTTTGAGATGGTCTCAGCTAATCTATCCCATACTAGTCGCCTCGCTAATACATTAGCGTACAAGTTCCCGCCACAAACAACTCACCCTCTTCTGTTAAACACAGTCACTCATTTCCATTTCCAATTCGGTCATCTGCCAATACACCTTGAAATACACGCAATGACCGACATCCCTCAACCCCGATCGTTTTGGCGCGTTTTCTTCAACATCATCTCCAGGATAGGTATGTTCTTGGCCTGCGGCTACTTGACCTATCTCCTTCCGCTCCACCTCTGCAAATCTACCTCTATCGCACTAATATTGTGCTCTCCTTGAGCTACGTATCTGGTGCTTGGAAAGCCTTCATCGCTCCCCACGTGTTGACAAAATCTCTTCGCACACCACAACAAATATGTGCAGATCCGCACGAACTAGAGAATAACTCGAAAGATAGAGACGGGCCCGATTTAGCGGTACAACCCTCCGATATTCTAATTGACTCAACTCCGCGCCCTACTATAGCTAGCAACGATCTGCAAGCCCGGCCTTTCTGGCGCGAGTTCTTCGAACTCTACCTCTGGTACCTCACCTTCATGGCCCTCGTTACACTTCTCCACTTCCTCTCATCCAACCCTTTCCGCCCCGCCGAAGACGATCCGGCGGATGGCATTATTCTTGTCTGCACGTTATTTGTACTGATCATGGCCTTTGTAGACTTCTTTCGATACGTTGTGAGCGAGCAAAACACTCGCAACTCCTCGCCTCAAGATCTTTCTGGAATCAACAACGAGCTTGCATAATCTCAAAACATTATACGAAAACTCAAGGAACGCCTGAAGATACTACAACCGAATGATAAGGAAACAATTATTGTGATACACCGGGGCAAAGACAACGATTCCGAGCTCGAGATCGTCCACAGAAAGATGAAGTTGGAAAAGTCTATTGGTCAGTGTATCCAGCAGCTATTTCAGGAGAAGAATGCTAAGTTTCGGGACGTGAAGTGGAAGATTGGGGCTAAGCAGACAATGACATGCAAAGTGACATAAAGGTCTTGAGCAGGCCTGACTTAATGCCGAAGGCGGCTGACTTCTACTCGCTTTCACGATCATGGCTAGGCAACGAACAAGATTCAGGAGAATGTGATCTAAGTCTTCTGATTAGATACAATACACCTCTTTTCCAATCGAGCCCTGCATAATCCACAGTGCCTCATAACTATGAAGAGCAAATCATCATATTAAATGACCCCTCTTCAAAAACACGCCAGAACGAATGTCTTTGTTAAAGACGCAATGAGTCACAGAAAGGATGAGATATACGAGCTACCATTATGAATTACTTTTATGGTCTAGTGGAACTAACATTACTATAGCAATTGCTCACATCAGATTACTTTTTATCTGGGGCCCTTAATGTGCCTCTTTCCGTAACCTTGGCCTTTGAAGAGGTTAATCTTCACAACGAACGCACCACGGTCAATAGTATTGACCACGATGAATCCACTGGGGAAGGTGAAGTGAGACCAAGTTCCAGCGTCCCATACAGCTTCACCACCACCGGGCAGATTGTCATCGCCAGGGTAAACATCAAAGTAAGCAATCTCTTTGACGCCCTTGCCAGTCGGCTGGTATGGGATGGAGCTGACGTCGAGAATACGGAGACCGGCTTGGTAGTTGGACTGGTAAGAAAGACCGTTGTGAATGAACTGGTTGTGATCGACAGACTGGACGCTAGACTTGTAGTAACCGGTGTTCGTGGGCTTCTCGAGATTGGTGATGTCAAAAATGTAGGTGACTGGGAAACCGTCCTTGGCGGGGGAGTCAGGAGAGGTGCGGTTGGGGTTAAGAACGCCCTCATCGAGCTCGTCGTCGAGAACGAGATGAGTTTGCCAGTTAGGGTCGATGATCCAGCCTTGATGGGTGTATGAAGCTCCGACATAAGGAGTGCGAGAGATGATGGAAGCGGCCTGGGGTCCGGTCTTGTTAGTGACGTCGTAAATGGTCAGGGTATCTTCGTTGTAACCGTAGCAGATGTCACGGCCGTAGTACTTCTTGTGAGGTCCACGGTAGACAATGCACTGTGCATCGTGGACATAACCGTCTTGAGGAGCGCATCCGGGGGAAGTAGGCTTGGCGGGGTTGGTCATATCGACGAAGATAAGACCTCCTCCGCAAGAGGTGTTGCGGGGTGCGGCACCAACAGCAACAACGTAGCCCTTTTCTTCGTTCACAACAACGTTGTGCGAACGCCCGACAGGCAGATCGGTGAAGAGACCAACAAGGTCAGTTGAAGTGTTGAAGGTGACAGGTTTCTTGGGGTCGATCTTCAGGAGCTTCTTCAGGTCGAAAATCTGGACGCCATGCCCAACACCTTCGGAGCCAACAATGAGAAAGTCTTTGAGGACCTTGATCTCACGCCAGATGACGGGGGAAGCTTGTGCGGGTAGACGACCGAGGTACACAAGCTCTCCCTTCTTGGTGACCTCAGCGAAAGAAGCACCATCGGTTTGACCGATGGCAATGAACTCGCGGCCGCGGTAAGTCCAGCCCCAAGACCCTGAGCCCTCGCCTCCGTTGGAACCAAGCTCCTCATGGGTCTGGAAGTCGTACATATCCTACAACACGTTAGGACAAATTTTGTCATGGTAGAATTCAGACGCATGCACTTACGATATTCTTGCACTTGTAGGTTTGGTCAGCGTCGCCTTGAACGGCAACCGCGTACCCTTTCTCACAAGGGATTGAAGCCTTGCTGCCTTTGTGCTTGCGCCATCCGTTCCACTTCTTGTTGTCGTAGAAGCCTTGGGCTTTCTTGTTGGCCCACGCAGCCTGGGATTGTTAGTAATTGAACGTTGTGAGGAGTTGAATGACAGTGATATACCTCTTTAGCCACCATCATCTTGGACATAACCTCTCCGGACACGTACTCCTCCTTGGAGAATAGGGCCGCGGAGGCCAGTGGCAGCAGAGCTGTGGCAATACCGGAGAATTTCATCTTTGCAACGAGGTATGCGAAAGACGTCTAGATGCAGAATTGCGAAGGCTCTGGCAGCGTCGTACCTTTATACTATCTCCATAGCTAGGTACCAGCGATCGGCAAGCATCCATGATACCTTCCTATCACAGATAGCTGGTCGCCCAGTAAATCGTGTCTACGAATCTCCAGAAATATTCTCCAGTCTTGGGAAAGTCTTGGTGCTTCTTCCAGGGCGGAAGCTCATTTGTTGGGCATAGCCTTGGCGCGAGGGGCTTATGCGGGCGAGAATTAGGGTTGCTAGGCAGGAACACGAAAGGTAAGCAACCAAGCTTGGCAGCTCCGACTCCATGGGGAAATCACGAGGAAACGTGACCGTAGGATCGGAGAACATCTTCATTCCTTGGCCGCACCGTCACGTGTAGCTTAGCCATGTCCAGGATAGGAAGGTAAAGGGGTAGCCAAGAAATCCCGCTCCCAGCTACCAGGATTTGTAGGAGACGAATTCTAGGATCAAAGTACGAAATGTAATCACCCTCCACTTATGGCCTAGTTAGCATGCGATAGCCATGGAGATAACTAAAGTCTGCAAACGCGCGTTCCAAGGTGCCAAGAGAGTGGCAGGACAACTGTTGGCCTTGTCGAAATTGCATGTCGGTAATGTAAGCACGACAGATTGAATCGTCTTTAATAATCAAAGCGCCTATTATCCGAATGAGCCTCACCCTTCGCGTCGAATATGTGCACGAAGGATTCCTATTGGCATTGGTAAAGTTGCAAGGACTGAAGTCATCAATAACATGAGAGTTTACAAGTCCTCCTTAGAATAGAATTTTAGGCTCCAAGTCGACACAAACGCCTTGGTACTTCTGCCCTTTCTAGAAGGTGAGTGTTCCGGTAGAGCCAATAAGGTCGATTATAGATCTTGCGTCACCTAATCCCGCGTAGCGTCTGTTCTAGACGTAGTCTGTAGGATATATGGCGCAATGCCGCGGTACACAAGAAGTCAGGCAGAAAGAGGAAGCTCGAAGTGCCGAAAAAAAGTCTGATTGTCAGGATGGATGCATGTCGTTTTTTATCCTTGCAGATGATGCAGGTGTGCATTCTCATGCTTCTACAGCGACCACGACTTCAGATTATATGACATCTTCCCAGAAGGGAAAATGGCCTTATAAGCGGACGCTGCGTCGCCAACCTCTAGCAATATGTGTCAAATGTAAGTCGCCTTCGACAAGACATATTTATTGTCCCAAACAGGAGAGTGCGCTCGCGAACGGCTCTTGTGTCAGGTTAGAAGTTGCAGCATATGTTTGATGCATACATGCAGTGTTCACGAAAACTTTAATGGAAAGTAGCAGGATAACACTTGCGGCTTTATCCCTAAAAATGAAAATGGTCGATTGAAAAGTAAGATTTGTCACAAAATGCCGCAATGCATTTCAGTGATTTTGGGTAACTGGTAGCGTCTATCACTTCGCAAACTCTTCTCCCTTTTTTATCGCATGCCTCTCATCCTAGAAGCCAGGAATTCCCCAAACGATATAATGCGATATAAAAAGAGAAGGACATTTCTTCACTTTTGCTCAGAGTAGTTGCAAGAAGCAATGAAGTCTCCGCCTTCCTAAAATCCAAAGAATAATGTGAAACTGCACAACTTTTAGTCAGAAGCAATAGTAGGTAAACAAACGAACCTATTTAGTATAAACTAGGAACTTTTGCACATTGAATGTACCCGCAAGCAGCATTGATCCCCAAAAAGTGGTTCTCGTAGAAATTTTGAGTCCTGCCACGGCGAAGGCCATTCCTGCGCGAACTACTTCGATAAAGTCGTTGCTCCTCCTACGTCAACTTTCTCCAACTACCTTACCACAATCATCACAACCACTACGAAGCCACCGGGTCCTTGAAACCACCTCGCGATCTACTTCCCTCCAAGCATGCTGCACGGTCACCGACCACAGCTCGTAACCATACCTGAATTCGAAGCCGCGATTCTTTCCCTGGCCATCATCAGCTTCATCTTTACTGCCTTGCTTGGCAAATTGAACTTCTTTTCCGTTGTTTGCAGCCTACTTAGTGCGTTATCTGCATGCTTCATTGTCAGGTGCATGGTCGAGGATTATTTTGGTGTCTAGCATCCCGCTGTTCGTGCCGCCTACCGAAATGTCGCGGCACAACCGCAGCAGATCCGAAATTTCCAGGCCGCAAAAAATCAATACCAATTCATCCTTCCTCGGCCTAGGGACGAGAACAATTAATTGCAGTGGAGACTTGATGGGTTAAATGGAGGCAATGAAGATGGCCTTGACAGCAATGATTATCAGTGAGAATGAAGATGAGATCACACTGAAGGATGATGGAAATCTAGGCTTTCGCGCTCGTAAGGAAATTCAACATCATTATATACCTACCTAATCGCTCCGACTAGTGTACCTGGAACTTCCAATCAACATATTCCGACCAGTGGCCAAAAGGATTAATCGAACTTTACAAATCGCCTCATAGATTTTATGCATGTTTTGCACAACCACTTCTTTAGCTCCAGAGTAATGACAGACATATTAAGAGGAAAGACGACTATGCATTCAAAACGACCTCAACATCTTCACCGACTCCCCCACCCCCGCCGTCGTCACATTGACCTTGCACAGCTTTCCATTCTCATTCGGCAACCCATCTACACTCTCCACAACCCAGCCTTCACTCCCGACTGAGTTGACCGCCCAGAAAAGGGTCTTCGGGTCCCACTCCTTCTTGATAGTCAACAACTTTGCATACTTATCGCCCCAGAAACTCTGCTGCCAGTTCGGCTCAAGTCTATCCGCCTCGTTGAGGTAAGAGCCTGAGCCCGGCGTAACGTCTCTCCACTTTTTCATCGTCCCATTCGTGAAACTATTCCTTGCCGTAAGGATTTGTGCAGTAGTTGATGGCAGATTCCAACGCCGACCAGTTATAGCATGGATGACTGCGTTGCGCCAGGCGGGGTTCACTGCGTTGTCTGCATTTCCGCCTCTCGCGAGTGTGGGCGCTATGGTGAAGCCTATGATTACTTGCCCGGCCTCGACGGCATCTTTGAACACTTGAAACGTTACATTCCGTCCAGTCTCAGACGCGAAGTTTGAGCGCGGGAAGAGGCGTGAGCCGAATGCGGTTTGGATATCGGATTGTGGCTCGAGCGGGAACTCGGCCTGCCAGGCGGCGTAAAAGCCTTTGTATTCTGTTATCTTGGGGGAGAATGGGATATTGAGGGCTGTGAGTCTGGCTTGGAATGTCGATAGTAGGGCGGTAGTTTGCGCGGCGGTCTTGTTGGGTGCGAAGAAAGGCTGCATGATGAACGAAACAGACTTTCCGTCGACGGAAGGCACGAAGTTCCAGTAGCTGTATGTTGCTCCATCGTCTGCATATTTGGGGGAATTGTCGATGTAGAACTTCGCTGCGGTGTAGAGTTTGTCTTTGCCGCCGATTTTGGTGCTATCGAGGGTCCAGGAGGCGGTGGTGACTGGGAGATCTTTGTAGGCTTTGACGGTTACTGACGTTACAACGCCGAAACTTCCTCCACCACCGCCGCGGAGTGCCCAGAAGAGATCGGTATTAGTAACTGAGTTCGCGGTTATGAACTCGCCGGTCGGGGTCACGAGTTCAAAGGCGAGAACGCTGTCTGCGGCCATGCCGTATATAGAGCCAAGGGGAGAGTGGCCGCCACCCTGAATGTAGCCTCCCATGACACCCACCGTCTATGCTTGGTTTAATTGGCAGAACCGATATCGATTAAAGTGTCACATACCTGGCCTTCTCCAGCAACAACAACCACACCGTGATCATTAGCCGCCTTGTACAACTCGAATGCTTGAACCCCAGCTCCGGCTTTGATGGCAGCACCCTTGTAGCTCGGCTCATCAGCGTAACTATCAATGAACAGTATATCTTTCAGGCCATGCGTCCAGAGACTCAGCGACCCAAAACCAGTAGACTTTCCAGCAAAGTCGTGGCCCGTGTTCTTGATGACCAAACGCACTCCATCGTTCCGCGCAAAGTTGATACCGAGCTGCAGGTCCAAGACATTCGTCGCCTTAATAACATATGAAGGGTATCCTCCTGTTGTGCAATTGACTGTGTTGTATATTGTAGGTGGCACACAAGTTAGGCCTTGGTATATTGGCGACAAGATTTCCGTCGGGTCGTCGATGTGAGTGTATGAGCTTGTCCAGCCCGCTGTCAAAGTTTTACATTTCGCGTCGTCCTTAGTTGCGCCGTAGCATACAGATGATTGGGGAACCGTCTTAATGAGAGCGCTCGGCGAGCTTAACTTTGTGCCAAGCTTTGTCCATGCTTTCTCTGATGGCCATTTCGCGTCTCCAGGCCCATAGCGACAACGTGGTGTTGTTGTGTTTACCGCAGCTTCAGCGAACACATCCTCTCCGAAACCGAACAGCGCTTGATCTTCCGCAGGCAGTGTCGCGATATATTCTCTTGTCAACTGAACACGTTCGTAGTTAAAGAGCGTTCTCGATTGTGACGGGGTCGATAGCAACGCTACTGCGAAAATAATGGAGAGGAAAGGTGGCATAACGAACAACTGCAGGGGTAATGCCTAATATCTGGAAATGCTGAGGCTGAGACTGAGCTCAAGCACTGAAATCTGTCGCACGCCAGTATTCCAGAGGGACAACTCCAAGTATATGTCTTCACTGCGAAGATGCTGAAAGATTCCCGACGGCTCAATTGACTATACACGTAGTCCTTCCTGGCCTATAAAGGTGGAAATTCTTTGCCGTGTCTGACGACTTTTTATAATATGGAGAGCGAATCTCGATGTTCCTGTAAATTAATACGTGCATGGGTTGGCCGCGTGGACACAACATTGATGAAATGTACGGCTGTTGGTTGGCAACGGGATTTTTTCAACCCACCTGCAAGGAACCGGGTATGCATGTGTTCTGGACACCTAGCCACATTTGGTTCCTTTTGTTTAACTGTGACGAATCTGTGAACGTTAATGAAGGATCTCATTTCGAACGCCGACATGATGGCCTAACATTGTGGCAAACAACACGATTGCGTGTACATAGATTATGGTGGCACTATCAGGCGTAACCAGACTTGAGTATGGTAACGTTGAAGTAACGAGAAATAGAGTAGGTAGAATCTTCATGTGTTGGTTTCGCGCCCGTGTATTTCATTTACTCGATATTGCGCGACTCGGATCGCGTCGCATGTTCCGGAGGACTGTCACGCATGAGAACATATTGCATGTGACTGTGGAGTAGTACTCGGAGGATACTTTAGGAAGGCCGTCGCTAAAATGGCTACCAGCCTAACATATTGTCGTACAGACGTGTGAGTTTTACAACTTCGCCCTGAAAGGAGCAAATGTCGTCCCCTGCCCACCTCCTAGTGCCTCAACAACCTCATCCACCTTCTTCAACGCCCACTCACATCCTTCATCACTTACCAGCCACCGTATACCCTCCTCTTCTCCCGCTTCGGGCTCATCTTTCCACGACCCATCATCCCACGCTTTCCTCAGTCCGTATACATGGCTTAGGACCTGCGGGCCAACACCCTGCTGCGCTCTTAGGCACGCAATTGCAACCAGACTCGTTGTTACGCGTCCTACATTTGCGCCTGTCTTGCGCGGAGGATCTGTGAACAGCGCGCCATATTCGCCGCTGATTATGAAGACGGGGAGGTCGGGATGCGCGTCTGCGAGCTTGTTCTCTAATTTATTCTCAAGTGGGCGGTATATGGAGTCCCAGAGTGCGCGGCCTCGCGAGTTTATGGAGTCGATGTTGTTGGGTGTGGGGTATCGTGTTGGCTCGGTGGAGAGGGAGGATGTAATGTTAGGAGGGAGAGACGCGCGAAAGGCATTTAGCATGTTTATTGTTCGCGGGACCTGTGCGAAAGGTCAGTGACAGGCAATTGATGTCACCAGAAGAGTACCCACACCGTTGAAGCCTATGCATTTCAGTCCAACTTCGCGCATGAGCTCTGCGATTGCTACGCCTTCTCTCTCTGGCTTCGACGCGCTGGCAGACTTAAAAAGGGCAAGCATTGAATCAGGAGAGTTCATTGTCATCGTCGCAGCTGTTGATAAGGCGAGCCACGACGGACGTCCTAGCTTGTGTGCTTGTGCCTCCTGTTCGATCCTCTTGTACAATGCCTCGATATTACGCGGTGCCGGTATTGGGCCTGGCCGAGCGTGTGCGGCACTGATGAGAGCCTTGAGGCTGGAGGATAGCCTCGACATTGTACACCACTACAGGACGCGCGACTTGAGTGTTGTAGAGGCGGCAGAGCTATCGGCAAAGGTTTACAGTAAATACTGAGACCAAATAGAGAGCAAAAGCCTGAAGGTTAGAGAAGAGATGTGATTGGGTAATGGGAAGGAGCACGGTATTGGGCTATGAATGTATGCGAAGCTCAATTGTGAGCATTACGGTGTGATTGATGATGTGAGGTGGGGAGCTGCCGAGGTGGATTTAATTCCGCACTAACGGAACAACATGCGCCGTGACGGATGGTCTCCCAACGAAGCAAGCACACAACTATCATGACAAGAACTTCACATATGATAGGCTGGTAACAACTAAACAGTCAAGACAAGCTTCGGTGGCTGTTGGAACGAGTCTTGACATCTGCGCTAACCCCGGCTTGTGATCTATTGTAAGTTGTCATCCGATGTCGGACCGGCCAGTGACTTTCATCACACCTTTCCCAACTCTTGCATCTGCCACGCGGAATTGCCGTCTTTGACTTATCCGTAAACTCACATTTATCGCGGAAAAGAAAAATTCGGCATTAGGTCCGAAATCCCAATACATTTTTGAAGGTTTTGTATATAACGTTATGTTTTAATATTTTAACTCACAACCTTCTATACGTTCCGCCAACTCATGTAGCCTTGCTAGATAGGCAAGAATTCTCTTGTTTACCTTCTCTGCCTTCAGGCTCCAGGATTGCCCAGTGCTGGCTTTTCTCTTCCGCAAGAACCACCTTAGTAGATGACCAATCCCCGGCCGCGGATACCGCAAAGATCACGGTTCGAGTACAGTCAGAAACTTCGGCCCACCGCGCTCTTCAGAACGTAGACAGCATGCCAGTATGATCAAGGTTTCCGGACGGGATATCGGCATCGTAAAGCCGCTACTGCATGTCGGCAGCTTCTCAGCCGAACTGATAGGCACAGGATCGTCGTAGACAGAAATGTCACCATCTTTCACATCGTCGCCTCTGAAGAGTTTTATCTTGGAGGATCTCGTTTTCAAATCAATGAAAATTTAGCTGGCAATGCCTCCGATGGTAGCTGCTGAGATTCATGACCAGACTAACCTACTTCCAAGGCGACAGCTCATCACTGTTTTCGCAGCGCTCGCCTTTGGCCTACTCGTTACTTTCATCGATCAAAACTCCATTGGTGTGGCCTTACCAACGATTGGACGCGAGCTGGACTGCGCTTCCACCATTGAGTGGGCAGGGACTTCGTCACTGATTGCAAATACTGCGTTCCAAGTTCTCTATGGCCGTCTCTCCGATGTCTTTGGACGTAAAGTCATTATGTTGGTGATGCTAGGTCTACTTGCCGTTGGAGACCTTCTCTGTGGCTTTGCGAAGACTGGACCTCAGCTGTACGCTTTTCGAGGCATATCTGGCATGGCCAATGGCGGAATCATGGCTTTGTCCATGATTATCGTGTCAGACATTGTCACACTGGAAAGACGTGGAAAGTCAGTGCTACTGTACATATAGTTTCGAAGTCAGGCTAACGACTAGCAGGTATCAAGGCATACTAGGGAGTATGGTGGGCTTGGGTAGCACCATAGGCCCATTCGTTGCGGCTGGTTTCACCAAACACAGCTCATGGAGAAACATATTCTACCTGATCAGTCCTTTAAGCGCCGTTGCTGGTGTTATACTTTTCTTCAAACTTCCACCACAGGACATGCCAAAAGAAAACCTACGTGTCATGGCTGCAAAGGTTGATTGGATTGGCATCTTTCTTAGCTCAGGTGGCACTATACTGCTCCTCATCCCAGTCTCTGGAATTGGCTCTCGATTCCAAGCCGACAGCCCGTTAGTCATCTCGATGCTGACTCTGGGAGCCCTCTTCCTGGCTGCGTTTGTCTTTAATGAGTGGAAGGTAGCTAAACTACCTATGATTCCTTGTGAGTCCATTTCTAGTTAGCGGAAGATGGCTGCTGACAAGACGCAGTGCGACTGTTCAAGAGCGGACCTCTATCAGCTATGTTGCTGCAGAACCTCCTCATTGGCATCACGTGGTACAGTGAGCTGTACTTTCTCCCCATATACTATCAGTCGGCGAGACAACTTTCTGTTACGACTTCTGCTGCACTCTTAGTTCCACTAGTTGTGTCTTTGTCCATTGCTTCAGTACTTTCAGGACAGTATATCTCACGCATGAATCGTTACGGCGAAGTTATCTGGTTTGGCTTCTCGTTGTGGACACTCACAGCTGGACTTCATCTTTTGTTCGGTCAAACAACGTCACTCGCCAAAATAGCAGTCATCCTAGCTTTTGAAGGCTTTGCTGTCGGTTGCGTTTTCCAACCCAGTACGTGGGCTATATCCTCATATATTTCATGTATTGACGTATTTTTAGCACTCGTAGCAGCACAAGCACACTCCAGCAAAGCCGACCGAGCAGTCGTAATATCCGCCCGCAATTTCATTCGCTCACTAGGTGGAGCTATAGGATTAGCCATCTCTTCCGCAATCTACTCGAACTCGCTACACGCTCATCTTCCATCAGCCTTGCCAGCATCCATCGCGAATACTATACGCGAGTCAACCTTTGCAGCACCAAATTTGTCCACCCTAGATGCAACTTCTCGCCATCACATTCTCAATGCCTACACAAGTGCCTCGAGAAGCGTCTTCATCATGTGGGTCGCTGTTATTGGCGGTTGTGTCTTACTCATGGTGTTTGTGAAGGACAATGGACTGCAACGGAAGGAAGATCAAGTTGAAGCACGGCTTGAAGAGGGAGAAGGGGGTGGAGTGTCAAACGAGAAGAGCAACCCAGTAGTCGAACCTATGAACAGCCTCAAGGCATGATCCCCAGACGATGGAGTCCAGCCAGATTGCAAGACGATCGACCCGCCTTGCAGAGATGATAGTGTATATGCCAGAAGCATTGTTTAGAAGAAACTTCAGATCCCTGCTATTTCCTTAAAGACAACCTCAGATCCCAGTACTTTTCACCATTTCTTACTGTATGTCTTCACAGAATAAAGAGTCTACAAATCATCTGGTGATACATTCAATGATAAGAATGGGTATCTGGGTCAATTTAATCATGTAAAAGCGTGGGATATTAGAGTTTGAGTCGATTGGAAAAAGAGAGAATACCCAAAACTTTGAATGATAAGAGATGATGAAAGAAGGAATGCAGTGAACGGATGGATTTGTAGAGTTGAACATTATATACTGCTGCGTGTACAGTTGTCTATAAAGAGCTATTATTTTAAGTGTATTTAACAGTTTATCTAACTTATAGTTTTAACGCTAGCTCAAACCGAGCTCTAAAACCATGATTCGAAGATCTGGAATCGGTAACGTGATATTTTCAGCATCAAAGCTTGATATGGGTAGCCATAACATCAGCGAACAGGTGCCCATTAGATGCAGGAAGCGGCTAAGGAGAGTGCTAAGGAGAAGTAGAACTATAACGGAATAGACTTGTTTTTTTTGGTACGCTAACAGCACGCTGGTCGGTCCGAAACATCACTTTGGCATCTTTTAATTGCCGAATTTTTACAAGAGTAGGAACTAGATATGATAGAATAGGTATCACTCGCTACCTTTGAAAATAGGAGTGATTATTTCACATCATGTATTCACCACAGTGCCTACTAAGAGTACTTGCGTCAAAATAATCAATATATATTTGATCACGTGAGTACTTTGATTAAAGTAATTACTATGGATTTGGTCATGCAGTTGGCCTTGTCGAGCATCGATGCACAAATTTTATTTGAAATGCTTCGCTTAGCTTCCATTCGTTAGTGCAAATTTACTCAAGTCTTTCTAATGCTTTCCCCAGCCCCTCAAAATTATATACATCAAACCTTCTACTGTGTTCTCTACCAATGTCGCAGGAGTTTACGCGAGCTTTATGTCAGATCTTGATCTGATTAATAGAATGCCTTTCACAAGCTGCCGGGTAGGGTGCGACGTCAAATCGATTAGCTGCTGCAAATCTTGCCAAGGACTGCATATTGCCTGGGCCATTGATACTGCGCTTCTTTTCTGGGGATGAAGTGCTTTCGAGAGATTGTAATTCCAATCGTTTAAGAATTTATGGGATAGAAGAATATAAGTAGTATTTAGTCACACTGCTTCTCCGAATGTTGGTAAGCGTGCTTTATTTGTGGAGTCTAGACTACTATTCACTTCAATCCATCAAGAACTGACTAGATGACCCGAATATTGACATTGATCCTTAGGACTTGAAATGAGTACCTGACGACAAAATAGTGCTCATACTGATTCAGAAGTCCAAGCAACTCTCCTTTGCACACAGAAATACATTACGACTCTCAACATGTACTACGACGCCCACTACCAACATTCTTCCAAGCAACCGCCATTATGCTTCAAGCTCTACCAACTCTCCATATCTGCTAACAAACTCAATAGATTTCACGAAGGAAGATCTTAAGGAACCCGTCATCCTTCGCCCACTTTTTCGAAACGATGTTTCCTTGCATAGTATACTCTTGAAACTCCCTGTACGATCCGAAGTCCTTCAACGGGATGGCTGGGTTTCGGCGATGATCGATGAGATTAACGAGGTTGACCAATTTCTTCTTGAGAGCCTATCATTCATCAGTCAAAGACTCGGAGCATCAACCTTTGTCACGGGCTATACAAAGAGAACCTCACCTTCTTGCACTGGGTAATTGAAAGAGGAGTAGGGTTGATCTCGACTTCGATGCACAAGAGTTGCCATATCTGTAGTTTGTCTGCGCCTGCCGAATTTTGGAAGTGGTGTTCGAATTCGGCCTCGCAGGCTTCTGCAAACCGTCTGTTGCGGGCTTTGCTCTTGAGAGACCAGCCTTCGTGGATAGAGAGGCGGTTGAACTCGCTCAGTATACTAGCCATTGGGTCGGGTTTGAAGCCAGTCCATTGGGTCCAGTATATCGACATGGTGGCTGCTATATATATGGTTAGATATTGTATTACTTGGCCGAATTCCAAACTTTACCGCGATGTGTTAGATGAGCTTGCGTGGTGGATGGGTGATCTAGAATTTGAATATGATACATTTGAGGGGCACGAAACTTATAACGAACGGGACGGCTCCTTGCATATGAAAGGTAACAGCAACAGCAAACATTCTTTGTCGACAGATTCTAGAAAGTCGGTGAGCTGTGCGTGTCAAACTATTTTGAGATTTTAGAGAACACAAGACGTAGTGATGCATATAGACAAGGGCATTGTAAAATATGTAGAAGACAAGCCAAATTAATGACTACGTTAATCATCATCTTCGTCTTCCTTATCCTCATCTTCCGCATCATCGTCTCCCTCATCATCACTATCATCACCTCCAGCACCTCCACCCCCAGGAGTACTCGTCCCAGGTGGCAGGATAGGAACTGGTGTAGTCGAGCCATCCGATGCGGCTCCTCCCGTTCCGGCCAACAGTGCCCACTCGCCGAACAGCGGACTCCTTGCTTGACTCAGCAGAGCTGTAAAATCATCGAAACCTTGAAGATTGTGTTAGCCAGACAGTCGCATTGAAAGATTGAGATACAAACCACTGTTGTGAAAAGGCAACACCGCAGCCGGATCCGCAGCATCACTAACCGCTCGACTCGCTAATGCCCACCCCATTTGAAAGTCTCCTGCTGTATCACTAGCCGTAAACCCCGTACTTGCATCCCCAATACAATTCTGACATAGAAAAGTAAATGTCATATGACTCGCATTTACCACCGTTCCCGCCAGGATTGGCAGCACGTTGAATGCTCCCGTCACGACTGGTGGGCTGTCGTCTTCGTTGCGCGCCACGCGGAAGGAGTGCACGACCTCGGCGCCGTTAGGCCATGCGGTAAGGAGTAAAGGACCTTCCATGTCTTCTTGTAACGAGATACCGGCCCAACCTGCGCCGTTAAGCATTGGGGCAGAGATCTGGCCGATGAAGTCTGTGGAAGGATTCTCGGGGAGGGCGATGCCGAACGCAAATTGGGTTTTGGCTCCGAAAAATCGCTGAAAGTTGATGCCAGTCAAGGGGTCTGTAAAGGGGGTGGTTTGTTGGGTGGTGGCTATGGTGGCGAAGAGAAGGAGAGAGACAAGTGTGTATGTGAGCTCTAAAGGAGACATGTTGAAGATAGTAAGATGAGGAATGATGAACTTTGTTGTAGTCACCTGTTCGAGCTCGGTGTGATGTGCCAATGAAGCAAGATGAGAGATATACTTATATATACAGCAGCCATCCACACGCCCACTTCAACTTGTAACCTACCCTTTCCACCTTGAGCCGATAAACGGGCAGTGATACAGCAAATCCTCTAAAAGCTACTAACGCTAACTAGCGAGGTTAAATGTAGTTTTTTCATACTCATTCTCCATTGAACGACCTTGTTTAAGAAGAGCATAATTTATGCGATTACGCTGCTAAGTTCAGTGCAGCCAATAATATCCTACACGCCTTCGTCCAAACCTGCCTTAGAACACAATCTTAGAAGAACGGATAAAGCGGCGGATTTCAAACAACTTAAACAATACTAAGCTTCCTAGTACTTTCGTGATAGCGGACAGTGTCACAACTCAGTAGCCCAGGCCTCAAACGCTGCCTTCCCGAACGTCTAGATACAGAAACAAGCACACGACCACTAAGCTCGCATATAAAGTCTGGTAAACTAATTGGGACCAATTACGCAGAAGCGAAACGTGATTTTGGTTTTACTATCTTTGACGTGACTCTTGGCAGGGGAGATCAAACAGCGGGATGCAGCCTAGGGCATTGTTTCTTGTTGTGTTGGAGTTTCCGAGAGATCAGGCATCCTGTGTTTGGAGAAGCTTGGCAGCGCGTGTAGGCCTCATGTTCCGCGCACCGAGTTATTTCGAAATAGTCGAGGATGGAAATATGGGATTGGGTTGAGGAAGATTAGTTTAGCTTAATTTGGGGTTAGATTTTCGAAACTATGGTCCTTGAACTAAAGGGGGAAGGCGGCAATCTCTTGAACACCAACACCACGCCAAGGATCGTGAGTTTGTACACATTGTAATAAGTGATCATCACTCTATCACTTTCTTTAAAGGGTTGATTTGCGACAGAACTTTGTACATTGCTGCTCTTTGTTGGATTGATCCAGAAACACGTGCGACGGCATTCACTCTAAGCTCTAGGCAGCTGCGTGTACAGTTGGCTGCGCAGAGTTTTCATCTCAAGTCTGGTTGACAGCCTATTCAAACCACAGTTCCAACGACAGCTCACAAAGAGCTTCTAGACCGCGGCATTCTCTCTGAATCGATGCGCACTTCTGGTCATGCTTTGTGAAGTCACCAATCTATAGATCGCAACCGCAGCATTGGCATTAGCAATCGTGCAGCGGTGATGGGTCTTTCGAAGTGGGATGGATGAGAGCTCTAGTCCGACAAGATAAAAGAAAATTGCAAAGATAGAGTTCTTATAGTTTGCAGCCAATCGTACAATCGACTTTGCATTGCACTACATGGCAAACTTACACGGCGCACTTGCACAAGCATATCCGCCACTGCATGAGTTGATGCGGCATGTGATACTCAACCTCAACCTTGCTCCTATGCGGTGCTATTACATCTAAGCGGGGCAACTAGTCCAGTGATCGCTAGGATACAGGCTATTGTCAATCCGCACGGCTGGACAAGATCTTACGCCTATAAGGTTCAGTTTACCATCGCCCCTGTACACTAATTTGCTCATGCCTGGTACACACTTGTGCATGGGTACAGGGAGAAGTCATTCGCTATGGACGGAAAGTTCAATGAGATAATCTTTATATGGGGAAGTTACTTTCCAATGCCAACATCTCTGTTCCTGGCATTTTCGAGAACAATATTATGTCACACATTAGTACAACATGGTTCCATGAACTTTGAGACCTGAGTTACACTTCAAGAGACTTTAGCGAGAATAAATGCACCCCCTAATGATTTGGAGGTATATGTCGGTGACGGTTGCTTGGACGAAGCGCTGATACTAAATGTTGGTCCAATTCTGCTTCCTGTATCACATGCTCGTTTCACTACCCCACGTCCTTTCTTCCTTCCTCATTGCCTCTTCTCCATGCTCGCTAATTGCGCCATGACCTTCTTAATGTTCTCCTTCACAGGCTCACCAACCGGCAAATACGGCCTCCTCGGCTTCAGCTTCTCCTCCGCATCCTCAATCCCCGCCGCTACGGCACTATACTGGCTGACCGCATACTTCGTTGCTGCAATCCCCGCTTTCACAGGACTCTCCGCCAAGGCAGCCACCCTATGCAAGTTCAACGCCTGCTCCACCTTCCCACTCACATACAAATTGTAAACTTTTGATATTGTCTTTGGGAATACGTTCGAGAAAGCGGCAACGCATCCTGCGCTGCCTACTGCGAGTCCGCCGATCAGGAAATCGGACTGGCCGCCAAACGTAGCGAAGACATCTGGGGAGAGCTCGGCAGTCAAACGTGTAATTTTGGCTACGCTGCCGCAAGTCAATTTTACACCAACAATTTTCCCCGCATTCTTCTTCGCGATACTGGATATGAGTTCTGAGTCGAGATCCACGCCATTGCAGATCCCCGGGAAGTTGTAGATGACGATTGGAAGGTCGGTATTCTGTGCTACCTCGTCGTAAAAGCCATGGATCACTTCTTTGGACGTCGCAGCGCCGTAATACGCCGCAGGTAGGAGTAATCCGAAATTGGCACCAGATGTCTTTGCATCCTGGCTGTTTTCAAGTACTTGCTTGACGGAGAAACCGCTGATGCCGCAGATGAGTGGAAAGTCCGGGCCGACGGCTTTTCGGGCGGTTTTGATGAGTTGGATGCGTTCTTCGCGGGTGAGAAGGAAGGCTTCGGCGTTGGAACCAAGCACGACGAGACCGGCGAGTCCGGACTCTGAAAGGTATTTGAAGTATTTTTCCTGTGATGGAATGTCGATGTCGCCGGTTTGGGGGTCGAAGAACGTTACTGCGGGGCACCAGACGCCCGATGCGGGGACTTTCATAGTGATGATGTGGTTGGTGGGAGATATGGAGGGTAGTATCTGTAGATACAGATTTAGAAGTCGCCACTAATTCGGTGTTTCAGGTCTCACGAGCTTTTCGTTCTGGCTTGAGTGTAGGATTAGGAATTGAGGTTTGTTCGTGCGATCAAGCGCCCTTGATATCCGCCGATAGCCGACATCGGACTTCTCGGAACGATTTTCGATTCATTTATCAGGAAACTGCCTTGAATGTTCCAATTGCTTTCCCCGAGTTTACTTCCCAAATGGCAGAGGGACCGCCTGGCGGAGAAGGTTTGATGTCATAATCAATTCAGGATGTTGCCTTTTGCGTGCTCAGCACAAAGCACGTGGCGTTTACTAGGTAAATGTAAAAGCCATAGTAACAAGAGACGAATACAGAAGTACTGCATATAAAGATTATGTTCGGTTTTACGCAGCAGTATGAATAGTTACATAGTAGTTATAGAGCATAAATAACAGCTTGCACAAACTATAATTTTAACGACAGCTCGCAACGAAGTATCCCAAACCCCAGTAAGAATATAGCACAGAAAGAAAAACGTGCTATGGCAGATTGGCATCAAAGCTGTAGCATGTACAACAACTATACCCAGCAAAAGGCCAAGTTCGTGTCAAGATACACTCAGCCTATGACAACAGTGCAATGCACCAGTTTCTAAATCCGAATGAGGCTCGAAACGTATCTGTTGCTAGGTATAGGGATGAAGCACGCCTGTTCTGATCCAATTACCCCCATCCAAGATTGGCGTCCAATTCCCGAAAACCTACGATACAACCTGCCACGACGTATCCTTGTGGCATCGTCCTTTCAGTGTGTATTTACCCTCGTCTATCATGCGCTGAACGGTCCAATGCATCTTCGGCTCTAGTTCTCTTATAGCGCGATACCTTCCTAGGTTGACTCGCAATTTCTTCTCCCATTGTTCATCGTCATCAGCCATTTTTTTCAGGACTCGGATCTTGACGGGCCAGTATTCAAGTACCCACCATCCTTTCGCGATATTGAGCATATCGTTGACAGGCGCTAGCGCATCGAAATGGCTTTCAGCGGTTTCTGATAGCACAGCGTGTTTGTGCGCAGCAAGGTCTCCGAGGGGCAGTGATAAATCAGTATCGGTTGATTGGTCGTCCTCGCGAATAGGTAGGAAGGCAGAGCGCCAAGAAAGTGCTGCTCCTGGTTAGCCACTACTGCTCGCATGAGGAACGGGAAATCGTAAATACGTACGCGGTAACTTGCTGCTTTCGTAGCTCTCTATCAGCGCTGGCGGCGGAGCATGCCTTGGAATTGGAGTAGGTTTCCACATTGGCCATAAGGTATCGATATCAAGGCCTTGCTCAACAAGCGCTGCTGTGTCGAATAGGATACCGGTGTCGCACTCGAAACATTGTCGTATCATCCAGCGAAGTGGAATTCGTGACAGCATATGCCGAGTTTCGTTTGGGACAGCACCACCGCCGATATCTGCGTGCCCGCCCATAAACCACACTTCTAGGCCGTTGGTTTTGACTTTGTGTTGGAGTTTGCGGGTCGCGTCATAGGCATCGAAGTAGGCTTCGAGCTTATCTAAGAAAAGTATCAGCAAAGTCTTCTAAATGATGAAAAGCTAGTGGTTCCTTTTCGCACTTGGCTAAAGATGAACGTGACCTCATCCCTAGCTCACGCGCTTGAATATACAGACTATGGACATACCTTGCACGGCATCGTCATGACTACTAAGCAGAAGGGAGCTGCCGTTCTCTAGAACATCTTTGCCATTTTCTATCACCTTCTCCAGAGCTGAAATCTCTTGCTGCTCTTTCTTAGAGCCGCTGAAGATAACCGAAAATCCTCTTTTCGCTTGCGCTTTAGGGGTATTGTCAAGCGTCTGCCTTCGTGGAAGGTCGGGATCCTGATGTTGCCAGTGGCAGACCTTGAACTTGGATCGATGCTCATCGAGAGCCATCGCATGCCTGAAGTAGTGGATTGAGTTCGTAGGAGATGTACTGAAAGGTAGTTTGCGTGGGATGAAGCCTACGCTGGCTACGCAGTCCCACAGGCCGACAAAGTAAACATTGACGTTCGTGCAAAAAGTCTTCTTGAACTCAGCGCTCATTTTCCAGCCCTGGGGCGAGTCATCTTTATAGAAGTTGTATGCAAAATTGATTTGCGCAGTATTGCTAGCTGGTAGTAGACCAACTTTGTGTAACATGCCTGCCAAACCTATGATTGGAGATGATGATCAGAATATATTCTCAATCTTGTGGAGGTGCGGCACGGGAAGCTTACATCGAACGGTGTATGCGCCTCGAGAGAAGCCGAAGAGGCATATCTTATCACCTTCACGATAATTCTGCATGAGAAACCTGTACGCGTCTTTGATGTGGATTCCGAGTCCGCTGCCGACTGCCATATCCTTAAGTAGTGTTAGCAAAGTTGAAAGAAAAGTTGAAAGAATTCAATTGACGATTCAAATCACTGCTATATGCTGTGTTGAGGATTCAGAAGTTGGAATGAAGAAGCGCAGAATATTTGCCAATATCTACCACCTTACAGGTTGGGAGGATGGTGGAACTTACTAGAGCCGCGCCAATGCCGTTCTTCAGCCCTCCCGAATCGTAAGTTCCAATACCAGATTGATAGTATCTGAGGTGTACAGTTAGCATATGTCGCGATCATGCGAGATTCTGGAACTCAGCGTACGTTACTTGCTGGCCAGGCGTGTGTTTCCTCAAACACGAAATGAAGTGGACCACATTGCTGTTGTCATTATCGAATTGATCGCCGGTGCCGTCCAGGCAAATGATGGCTGTGCGACCATGATCTGTCGATTTGGCTGATTTCTTGAGAGCGCGTATGGACGCTGGCAGCGGTCCTTTTGCTTCCTCCATTGGTTTTTGTGATGGGGGAGGACTTGTGTTTGGTGTGTACTCTGTCGATTGTATCGGGTAGGATGACCTTCTCGCAACCATCTTGAGGGCACTGGGTATAGATAGCGTCGCGCTGGATGTTGGAAGGTGTCAAGATAGGAAGGACACAACTCAAGACAGTGTAGAAGACAAAGAGGACAGTGCTCAAGCTTGTACATAAAAAAAGGAAGCTCAAGCTTTGCGGATTTCGCGGCAGAGGCTTCGCGAAAGGTCCGAGGTACCGAGAGGTCCCGCTGGTAACTGTAGCAGTGCTTTGCAAGCTTTGCTCAATCCCATTGCCTACTAGATCAAATTGCATAGGTGGCGTAACCCCATAACCTTTCTAATCTCCTACCGGGCCACGGACCAGCGATCGCCAAGATACGGATCAAAAAGTCCCGCTGATCACCATAGCAGCGCCTTGCACACTATGCCAATTCCCATTGCGCGCTGGGTGAAATTGCATGGGGTGTGACCCCACAACCTGTTCCTAGGTGCTGTCTCGTGCTGGGCCATGAACCCGCGATCATCGAGATGGGGGGATCTGATAATGGCATGCAATCTTAGTTGGATCCTCGTGGAGATGGTGCAGCAGTTGATGGACATGAACAACATTAAACATGGGCTAGCGTGGGTGGATTAGGAATGCGCTGGCTATGATTGAATGGGCTGTGATTGAATGGACGTGTGGAAGGTGGACACAGCGGGTGAGTCCAGCTGGGCTACGACGCGGTGGCGCCCAAGTATCACGGCGCATGGGGAAGCAAACGAGCTCTTTCGATAGTGGAAGTCTGAGGCGAGAGCTGATTCGGACAAGGAAGCGAAGATGTGCACAAAAGGGCACGGGCCAACGATGCACGACAGGGCGATCGGCAAGGCTAGGGCCGCTCCGCAGCAGAATGGGGTATGGCGGCATCTCGATCGCTCGGTCCGCATCACCGACTCCACCCATCCCACGGCCAACCACCATTTTCCATCTCCAACCGGAGCCGCCTCGTCAGTCGATCGCCATCTCGTGGGTTCCACGAACGGCCTCCTTTGGCGAATGGCTTCCCACCTCTCTCTGCACGACCCCGCGCTACTACCCTGTGCATCTGCTCGCCAGCTCCAATGCAGCACCTCGGCGACGTGAGTGCGAATCCGCGGGCCACGGCTGAGCTGAATTACTAGCCGCCATGTTCACCAAGAGGTTGCGGTGGGTGAAAGTAGCATGAGGGGTTGATCGCACAAATAAAACAATGCATAACTGTATCCAAGCTTTCCCCTCCCAGCAATAGCTATTGCCCAAAAGCCCTCGCATTCCTCATAATTGTTCATCGCAGCAGTGCTATCGCACATCTTCCTCTCTCAATCCCCCTCTTATCATTCTCCCCCAACGCAATCTCTCTTTCAACATGGGCGGCCAGATCAAGTCATTCATTGGCTCCATTAGGAAGAAGCCGACAAAGGCAGCGGATGGAAGGCCAGATGAGACCAATGGAGTCGCCAAAACGTCCGTTGGCCAGGACGTGCGGCATCTTGGAGTTAAAAATGCCGGCACAATGGCTAGTGCCCTCGTTACATTGGCATCTGGCGAACCTCTCGACGACAAGGAACTCTTGCTTGAGAACGGCGTGGCCATGCTTCAGAGCCTACCTCTAAACAGTGGTCTCAGTGAAAAGGTGTCGGATGGCTTCATCTCGATGCTATGGCATGACCTACCACATCCGCCTCCCGCAATGTCAGGCCCCGCGGCCAGATATCGACGACATGACGGCGGCGGGAACAATCCCTGGCAACCAGAGATGGGAAAGGCTGGGACTCCGTACTCAAGAACTGTACCACCGCTGAAGCCCAAGGGGCCGAACCTACCCAACGTTGAAGATGTCTTCGAAGCTCTCCTCAAGCGCGATGGGCCTTTCAAGGTACATCCTTCGGGGTTGAACCGCCTCTTCTTCTCCTTCGCCACAGTTGTCATTCACGAGTGCTTTCAAACCAGGAGAGGAGATCCGTTCATCAATGAGACCTCGAGCTATGTTGACCTCAGTACCTTGTACGGAAACGTAGAGGAGGAGCAAAAGCGCGTCCGAACCTACGAAAATGGAACCATCTACCCTGACTCAATTGCATCTGAACGAATCATGATGATGCCCCCAGGTGTCGTTGCTGTTTTAGTCCTTTTCTCGAGAAACCACAATTCTATCGTTGAGGGTTTACTCTCTGTAAACGAAGAAGGGAAATACAAGCCTTGGGATACTCTGGATGACAAGGGCAAGAAATGGTAAGTGAAGTCACCATCCTAACATCTGCGTTGTCTAACATGTAATTGCAGGCAAGACGAAGACCTCTTCCAGATCACGCGCAATATCAACGTCGGCTTTTTCGCGTCCGTCGTATTGAAGGACTACGTGTCTGCTATCTTGAATACCCCGCGAGCTAATTCAGAGTGGAACTTAGATCTAGGTAAAGAGATCAAACAAGCTGGCAAACGTGTCGAGCGTGGAACTGGTAACGTCGTTTCCATCGAGTTTGCCGTCCTCTATCATTGGCACGCAGCGCTGAGCGCTGCGGACGATAAGTGGATGGAAACCATTATACGAGACGTGCACCCTAACCTGGCGTCGCTTGATGATGTGACGCAGGAAATGTTTCACGACGTCATGAAGGTGTACGGCCTCAAGTTGAGATCAACACCTGCGAGGAACTGGACCTTTGGTGGAATTGAGAGACAGTCTGACGGCAGTTTCAAGGATGAAGAACTCGCCGAAATCATCAAGAGTTGCGTCGAAGAACCAGCTCACGCGTTTGGGGCGCATGGGACACCCGCCAGCCTGAAAGTTGTGGACATTATGGGTCAGCTGCAGGCTCGAGATGTGTTCAACGTATGCACCATGAACGAGTAAGTTGTGCAGCCCTCGGAAAACAATGCAATAATTAACACGTAACCAGATTCCGTCGTTATCTGAATCTCAAACCTTACGAGAGCTTCGAGGAGTGGAATCCAGACAAGAAGGTTTCAAGGAATGCAGAGCTTCTGTATGGGAACATCGAAAATCTAGAACTGTACCCAGGCCTGATGGCAGAGTGCACAAAGCCAGCCATGCCAGGTAGCGGGGTATGTCCTGGGCAAACAACTGGACGAGGTATTCTAGACGATGCCGTCGCTCTCGTCCGTGGAGATCGATTCTTGAGCTACGACTTCAATAGTAGTACTCTGACTCATTGGGGTGCTGCAAAGCTTCAAGATGTTCTACCTGGCGCTTACGGCGGTATGCTACCTAAGCTACTCTTCAATGCCCTTCCTGGCGCGTTTACAGGAACCTCGCCCTATGTTCTCCTGCCTTTCTACACGCCTGAGGCTGCTAAGGGCATACTGAAGGGCAATCAAGTGCTAGATAAGTACGATGTCGTACGACCACCAAACGATGGATCGATCATCAGTGTCCAGACTTCAGAAGGATGTAAGAAGGTGTTTGAAGACCGCGACAACTTCCGCGTAATGTACCAAGCGGCTATCCGAAAATGCACGGACGGCCACGATTTCATGATTGGCTGGGACGAAGCCAAACGACACGACGAGCGATCCAGCATTTTGCACAAAGTCTTCTTTGAGGAAGGCTTCGAGAAGAACTGTGCAACGTTCTTTAGTACCAACGTCAAGAGGCTCATTCAGCAAAACTCGCTATCTTTCTCTAAGGGCCGGAGATCCATCGATATTGTTCGTAATGTTACCAACATCACGCCAATTCTCTGGCTTGCGGATCGCTTTGCCCTCCCTCTTAAGACTGCTGAGCATCCTCGTGGTCTCCTTACCATCTATGAGGCATTCACCGCATACCTCGTGCTCTTTATGTACCAAAGCTTCAACATCATTCCCGCCAATGAGTGGAAGCTGCGAGAGGGTGCGATGAAAGCCGCGGCGCCCCTCCGCTCGATATTCGAAGCACATATCAAATCTCAGAGCGGGATCGCAGAAGGTGTAGTGGACTGGCTAGCGAAAGGTAGTGCTTTCGAAGTCGGACCCAACGCTGACCGTATCTATCACGCGCTCGCTGACTCCAAGCTACCCATCGGGGACGCTGTCGGTGACTGTATCGGTATGGGCGCACCTGTTGCCGGTAACATCACGCAGCAGGCATCACTGCTCATTGACCTGTACTTGAGTCCTGGCTACGAGCAATACAAACAGCGCATCATCGAGCTTGCAAACATGGACGAAGCATCATCCGACCGCGAACTCCAAGGCTTCGTATACGAAGGCATGCGCCACGCCGGTGTAGTTCCAGGCCTCCCTCGTGTTGCCACTAGAGACGTTGTGGTCGAAGACGGAGTACGAGGACCAATCCACATCAAAGCCGGACAAACCATTCTCATCGCCACTTCTAAGGCTGCTATGGATCCCATTGCGTACCCCAACCCAGAAATTCTCAACCCCCACCGTTCTTTCAAGGACTACACTCTCTTGGGCCATGGTTTGCATTTCTGCTTCGGTGCCAGACTCGTCGGATGCACGCTGGCAGCCACATTGAGGGAGGTGTTCAAGCTCAAGAACGTACGTCGCGCTCCAGGGAAGCAAGGACGCTTCTCAATTGTGGAGCACCACCTTGCTGGGATCAAAACGAGGCAGTACTTGGATGCCAGTTCGAGAGAGAGCCCAATCCCTACCAGCCTGACACTGGAGTACGATGAGTAGGTCCGGCGCTCCTTGTGATCATTAGCGTTGAATGAGAAAGTCCTTTGTAACAGAATATGTTTTGGAAAAGAATGTCTTTCGGAAGAGCAGTCAGTCAATGTGTCACTGAGAGATGGAACGAATATGGTACCTAAGGTTGACGAAGTCACGATATATCCTCCCCCTTAATAACTCTTGTAGTCTTTCGCGTCTTTACTCTAAAATGAATATTGAGTTTTACCGCAAAGTTTGACATCGAACATATGCTCTTGCCCTTCACGTGACATACCAGCACATTACTTAATTACAGACACAAACATTTGAATTCCTTTCAGACTGCACTTGTAAAGTCAATGTCTATTATCAAAATCACGTGACATTCAAGAGCGTGCAATTAATCTTAACATCGTTTGTTCTAATAAGCAGTTTACTTCATTTGCTATCTAGGGTATGCAAAATTTGTTGCAAGTGATTTTTGCAATACTTCCCTAGCTAAGGCATGAGATCATAGGGACTTTCTTCAGAGCGTAAATGGGCATATAAGACATGACGCCCCGTAGGATTATGGCTCTATTGGAGGTTATCAAGAGACGGCATTATATATCTACTATGTGTTAGTATTAAACAAACTGTCACGAATACTAGAACCTTCGGTCACGTGCTTGGTCACCTAACAGAATCTTCTACTCTCTTATTTCTATCGCCTCCCTCTCTTTTATATAAGCCATAATCTACACTGATAGAATCTATAGACTGAATTACTACTTCTTTCTCACTCTTTGCTCTCATTTCTCCGTGATTGACTGGCACTACCAAATGTGAAACAAACATTGTGTCTTGAAGAGCTATAGCAGTTAACAGTTCTAAGGGCTTATAGTTTAAGAACTAGGGCTCTATTTAGGTTTTACTTATTTGCATATTATAACTGCTTAGGGTTGTTTAGACCTGCTTAGAGTTACTTACGCTTATCTCTGATTTATTTACTTTAGCACACTATATGTAGTGTTTGTGTAACAAAGTTTTTAAACATTTTAAAAAGGGGTTCAAGACTTAACTCTATGGTTTCGATTATACATATCTACTTCTAAACTAGTAGTACTCTATTATCTAGTATGATGTAATTTACAACACAAATCGCTCAGCCACTTATATCATTTCCGGATGCCTCTTTCTCCGCAAGCGTTATCTGCGGCTTCTTCCACATCATGCCAACCGCGAGGAACTGCAATGCCGAGAATGCTGTCGCGATCTTCATCTGCATGGTGTATCCATCTGCAAATACTTTCAGCACGGCTACTCGAAGATCCGAAGGAAGCTGATTGATCACAGCCGTGTTTTTGAGCAGTAGACTGAGCTGTTCTGGTGTGACAATGGGCCCGAGATGTTTGTGCAGGTAGTTCTCCATAGCAGCGGTCATGATAGCGATGCCGAAAGCTCCACCGAGAATGCGGAACTCTACCAATGCACCACTGCCGGTAGCTCGGAAAAGTCAGATGCAGTAGGTTTGACGGGTCTGTTTTTAACTTACCGACATCTCGCTCCTCAACAACGTAGCCAACAAGAAGGATAACCAGGCCCCATGTGCCGCCGATACCTAAGCCTGCGAGAGTTTCATATCCGTACATTGATTTTTCAATGACTTGAGACGATGGGATGGTCGTCAGGAGTCCAGTACCGATGGTGGCAAGAGCAGAGAAGAACCACATGACGTATATAGGAGGTACTTTGCAAGGCCCAACAGCGATATTCGCCATGACAGAACCCACGGCTGCTACAAGCGTATATGGCAGTAGCTTGACACCTGTTGCAACTGGAGATTCACCGTTGACTGTCTGGAGGCGCTGAGGAACAGATATGACAACCATGTAGAACGGAAGTCCGTTCAGAAGAGAGGTCCTATGCATTGTTAGGAATCAAGAATTATCACTGGCAGTCAGTCTTACAGCAACACGCCCATCCATTGTCTGTTGTCCAGGAACCGCCATGGAAACATGGGCTCCTGTTTCCAATCCTCCTTCAGCGTTACGAGCCGTTCCCACCAGAAAAACGCTATCCATAGTATTCCGGATATGATCAGGATGACGATCGACTGAGCAGATTTCCACTCCCATTGTACACCGCCTTCAAGCAGGCCAGTGGTCAGTAACAAGGCGGCTGCAAGAAGTAGTGCTGCGCCTGTTATGTCGAGACGCTTCAGTTTGGTAAAGAAGTTCTTCTCTCGACTCCTGAACTCGAAAATCTGAGAAGAGTGGTTTGAGTGGTATGCTGCTCTAAGTTAGTGTACGAACTGGGCATGTGTCTCTCACATGCGCGTCAGAAATCGGTACTTACGGAAGCCATTCGGGACTGCGATGAAGAGAACTAGGATTGTGAAGACGCCTACCGGAACGCTATCGTTGCTTAGTTTGATATATCTATGGGCGGGCGCATACGTACTTGAGAAGGAAGACCCATCTCCAGGTTTTCGGCTCGCTCAGGGCACCACCAACCAGAGGACCTGCCAAATTCGCGAGTGCTACAGCTACAGCTAATATCGAGCTCAGCATTGGGAGTTTGCTTAACGGTACCATTCCATTTGCGAAACGGAGCACAAGACCGAAGCCCCCGGCGGCTCCGACACCTTGGAAGACACGACAAATGATGCTGTTCTCCCTGTCAGCAATACTATCACGGCGTAGATCAAAAGACTTACAGTTGGTTCACCGTCTGCGCCGCACCACATCCCCCGGAGAAGATGATAAAAAAGGCGAGGGACGAAATAATACATGTTTTACAGCCGAAGATGTCGCTCGATTTTGCCCAGGGAATGATGAAACCTGTGTATGTGATCAGGTAGCCGGTGAGGATCCATCCAAGCTTATCATAGCTTTTGAGATCGTTTGCTATTGCCAGGCTGGACGTGCTAACGATAGTGACCTCAATGTTCACCATAAAAAGACTTAAGCATAGACTTGCAAACAGTTAGCTCTTGGATGCATTTAGTAATGATGGAAAAGACAACGTACCCAAGCGTTGTGAGATGAAGCCGCCAGCCTTGCAGATACTGCAGCTTCGACTCTGATCCACTACCATCTTCTGAGCTCCCCTGAAGCGTTTTGTTGGAGTTTAGTGACTTCTCCTGATCTTCAGGATACGTTTTTGTGACTTCAATAGAAGCAGTCATCTTGCGCTTGAAGTAGAGAGGTTGAGCAATCTGAATCTATCATTCTTTCCATTGTTGGCGAATATATAATAACCAAACCATTCTTGCATTGCCCAAAAATAGCGAATAAGATGCGTTGTTCTAGCATCGTTGCTCGTCTGTTAATAAGCCGAGGTAAATTCCAATCTCGAAGTTCGTGGGATGACCGGGCAAAGTCTCACCTGCATTTACACCGATCAGCCGTTCTGCTCGTCCCAGGTAGTGAGTTAGTCTTAGAATGATAAGGTAGGAGAGGGTCATACCGGTAATACGTTGACTAGGGTCGGGCCGGCGCGCCTAACCCCAGAACTGGGTTTGTGAGCTTGTGCCTTATGGGCATGTCTGCAGCCTTATCTGATCCGTGTGTTGCTCCTAATGCGTGGGTTTGCTGCATGCATTCATTCATTCGCTCCCATTTGGAATCACCGGTGCCTAAGATATCGAGGCCTACATACATATACTGCACGTTTGACGTTTATAGGAAGGTGTTGCGTTGTGTTGTGTCGTGATTGGCTATAAAGCGCGAAGAGGGCATTGCCGCAAATGCATGCATGGTCAGAGTAAGAGAACGCCTTCTTTGATAACACAAACGTGTGTGTATGCTCCTTCACGTCGGATTCCGAACTGCGCCGCACATATGCTTTGTATTGTGGTATCAACAATATTCTCGTGCGAATATGCTATTCTGCTCCAAATCTTCCTGATTTTAGCCGTACAAGGGACATGAGACTGACGATCGAATGATCACGCAATCGATGGGTTAGTGTCGCGAAGACCTCTATCTCAACAGAAGGATACGAGAGAGCAAAACAATAGCATGATGGCATAGGCAAACACCCACGCAAATAACTTGACCTTATTCAGACTCTAAAATGCTGAATCTAAGAAGCAAAAGGGCCATTTACGTGTATTATAAGTGATTTCTTCAAAACTGCATATTAAGCCCCGTAGGATGAGCTAATACGTGTGAAGCAATACTCACCGTATATAAAGTCGCATCTGATGAAGAACCCCTCACCGACACCATTTCTTGCAAGCTTCAACTCCAATTAGCTACGTGCCGATCCTATTCTCTATATTCTAGATATGGCCTCACTGGTAGTCGGAGAAGTCGACCCCATTTTCTCAGCGTTAGGCCCGCGCATGTCACTTTTCGTTCCTCCCAATCCTACAGAAGGCGAACTTATCATCCTTTGCACGTGGTTGGGCGCCGCTAAGAAGCACATTGCGAAGTACGTCGGCGAATATCGAAAGATTGCGCCTTACGCAAGAATCCTGCTCGTTGAGTCTTCGGTCTGGATCATAACTGCTCCATATGTCAGACAGTGGGAAGAGATCAAGCCTGCAGCACAAGTCGTCCATGCAGTTCTTGATGAATGCGGATATGGGGCAGTAAGATCGGCGGCGAGGCCGAAAATTTTGATACACACCTTTTCGAACGGTGGTAAGTCCTCTTAAGCTCCACTTTTAGCTGACACATTCACTAATTGCATTTTAATGGTCAGGCACGAACTCAGCAACGCAATTACTTCTTGTGCTACGAAGACAGTTCGGGTTTCCAGTGCCTATCTCCGGAATTACATGCGATAGCGGACCTGCACGGGGAACATACTGGAAAGACTTCCACTCAATGCTTACCTCCCTACCCAAGGGAATATTTTGGCAGATCATTGGCCCCATTGTTGTGATTGCGATTTGCAACATTCTCTTTGGCTCCCAGTTGCTAGGTTGGGAGAAGCCCGAAAACATCTACCGTCGGACCTTGTTGGATGAGAACGTCGTCGGCTGCAGGAGGATCTGCTACATCTTTTCGAAGGCTGATACCCATGTCGAGTGGGCTGACGTGAACAGCCATGCAGATGTAGCCCTACGACAGGGGTGGGACGTTGAGCAAGTGTTATTCGAGGACACGCCGCACTGCAATCATATTTCAAAGTACAGGGCTGAGTATGTTGACGCAATGAGGAGTATTTGGGTAGCTGCGCGTCTTAAGCCTGAGGCTCCCTAGTATAATACTGCAATCCTATACTTCACTTGCATAGAGGCTTGGGGCTAGGAATATTCTGTGAGGATTGACGCCAAGTATACAACACTTCTATTCATCATTCAACGAGATCAATAACGCTACCAATATTCCTCGTCTGAGCTTCATTATCATCTGTGCTGTAGTTAAAAATTGAGAAAAGAAACGACCGTTCTCACTAGTTTCCGCTCGTTAACGTACTTGACAGCAGGAAACAAGAACGAATCTATTATGCAGCAAGACAAAAATAATCAAAATCGAATTGAAAGCACGAACCACTACTGAGAGATACAACATGAGACGCACTCAGGCAGCCACAGCATACGACGCGTCGATCGTCCTCCTCACAGTGTGGACAACACTATACAGGGTGTTGCTGTCCTTGCCACCGGGAACCTCATGTCCACCATCATGAATGTAAATAGCCCGCTTCTCAGGGTCACACAAATCTGCAACTGCTTTCGCATCCTTGGCCCAAGGGCTCTTATCGTCGCGTCCCCAAAAGTGGGCAGTGGGAATGCGGACCAGTGGGTGATCATCGTTAGCTTTCACAACCGTTTCAAGACCAGTCTCCTCAAGCAGAACGCTATCAACGGGCTGGATAGCGGAGAAGAAGATTGCAACCTTGAAAGCGGGCTCTGTATAGTGTTTGCTTGGATGGAGCTTGGCCTCGCGGAGAATGTAGGTCATGGCTAGCATCGCGCCTTGGCTGAATGCGATCACCCCGTCAAAAGGACCTTCCTCTTTCAGCAGACTGTCAAGGTCTGCCACGGACTTGAGTTTGGATTCCATTGAGTCTCCCCAGTAGTTGTAATATTCCTCATTGGCAGGGAAGAAGCCTTCCAGCTCTACACTTTGAGTCAGTGCGATGTGCTTCACAGAACAAAATTCGCTCTTACCTGGGTCAAGTTTTGACGGAATGCATCCATCAACGTATTCATACGTATGATTGTCACCTAGTTCAATACGTAGGGCTGCTGTTTGGGCCTCAAAAATCTGCCAGAATCATTTAGACAGACTCGTATGTCATGATCGATTGACATACCTGGCCATTTGTGCCTCTTCCATGTAGACAAAGAAAACGCATGTTGAGTGAAATTGTAACGAAAATTGGTTGTGCAGGGCTTTTACATAGACGAACGATACAGTTATAGACCCAAGATGAAGCTCTATAAGATTGGGCTTAAAGATAAGTCAATAAGACATATCTAAGCGTCTGTATAATCTCAGACACAGCCGATAATCTCAGGCAAGGGTTTTGAATCGGCACTAGAAACAAAATATGCTCTCACCCAAGCCAATATCTCACCGTGAAGCAGTGTGGGGGCTACGTTGCGAACCAAAACCCGAGATAAGGATTTTGGACCAAGCAGTGTCCATAAAGATGTCCCCTTGGTATTTTTGGCCAATTAGAACTTGAGACAGGGATGCTCTAACCGATCGGTGTATATGACAACGTGCATATCGGCGTAGTTTTTTAATTTGGAGCTTGAGACATGGGTCTCCGACCGAGCGGTGTGTATGATAGCCTGCATTCAGCGCTTGTTCTAGCGATTTGGGCAATCAGTGGACCATGACGAGGTCGATGCAGGGGTTTGGACGATGCATGCATGACGGCGTTTGCTCACGGTCGCCGCAAATGCAGGATCCAGTAGAGTTCGCCCCAGCCACGTGGGAATAATGGAAGGTCCGCGGGAATGGGATTGCATAGTGAAGAAAAGTGATGAATGAATTGTATTACATAAGCATATCGTCCCAGTCCATCGAACTTCACCGAACGAGTGCAGGTTGCATCGCAGCATTTCTTAAGTAGATCATTCAGTAAAGTCCCGTTCAATCTCATTTGTCAAGTATAGACTTCAATTGTAAGCGTCAATATTGCAATTTGCAGAGTTTCGCCTTGACACACTGTTGTCGTCAACAGTGTCAAGATCCTTATTGTTCTTAGTTTTCTGATCAAATCATTATTCACACCGGGGGGTGGTGAAGCAAGAGATGTTTCTCGTCTCACCTGTCTTCAAAAATCTAAATGGAATCCTGTGTCGTCGTCACCACACCAAATGCTGCACGCTGCAAGGCAAAGCGCGCCACGGTAAAGCACGTACTCTGTTGGTGGTCAGATTGCTGTATGATTGTTATCAATGTTGAGGCTGTGAATAGAAGCGACCTGGGAGATCCGCTACTTGCTCCAAAGATCTCTCTCAGCCAGGATTGCTTGAAGCACATCTTCAACCCCGTACGAGGCGGCGTAATAGTACAGAGTGAAATCTGACTGTGCTCAGCGTATCCAACTTCTTATCTTTCTGAATTGAGGCTCGGTTCGTATATATCTTAGCTCAGTGGAGCATCCTGGGCTTCTTGGGCCAACAGTGGCGTTGTCTCCTCACACACATGGCTTGTAGGAGGGCATTGGAAGTATCGGGAACGCAATCCTGCGGGACTCTGACTGTGCTCAGCCCATCTGTTGTCTTATCTGTTAGCATTGAAACTCTGGAGTCGCAAATTTGGGACTGATTCGGTAAACCAGGCCGCTTGAACCGATGATGCTCATACGATCGTCGCAAGAAGGGGCCAGATTGCGCGTCTGGGCTAGTCGTTGATTGTTTGCCGTTCTTGCACGATACTACCACTGTTGACTTCTATATAGTTCTACGTGGCGGCTTCTGTAATATGCATTGTGCACTTGTGGACCTTTCCTAGCACTTATCAGTCTTTGTATCCAAAATGCCACACAGTATTCACTCCGGCTCTGGCTCATCCACCCCGAGCGGATTCGAGGGCCGCAACAATGGAAACACTCCTCTGGCAATCGTGGGGATGTCTATGCAGTTCCCAGACGATGCGAATACGCCAGAAAGGTTCTGGAACATGATCCAAGAGGGGCGGAATACTTCCAGGAACTTCCCTGCCGATAGATTGGGGGAAGCAATCTACCACCCGGACTCTTCTCGTCAGGACAGTGTAAGTTGCATTTCCTTGGTTGGCATGTAGTGATAAGATATGAACTTGTTGACGAAAAGATGTATTCCGGGGTGACCTGGTGTCCGATGCGTCTTCAGGCTTTTGTTCTAGTACTGTATGTGGCAGTAATTCTAATGTGGTTGTATAGATTGCGATGAAGGGTGGTCACTTCATTAATGAAGAGCTGGGGGCTTTCGATGCACCCTTTTTCAGTATCAGCGCTACGGAGGCACTTGCCCTCGATCCAAATTCGAGGGCACTGCTGGAGACGACTTATAGAGCATTAGAGAATGGTGAGCCTCGGTCCGTATTAATGGTTATTTGATTGGACAGCTAACAGGGTCGTAGCGGGTATCCCAATGAGCAAAGTCGCTGGCTCCAAAACATCTTGTTATACCGGTAACTTGTCGACAGATCATCGATCTGTCGTTTCCCAGGACTTAGACTCCATGTCCAAGATGTCACTCAACTGCCTCCCGTCGCTGCTCTCAGGACGTCTGAGTTGGTTCTTTGATCTGCAAGGACCGAACCTGCAGCTGGATACTGCGTGTTCTAGCGGTTTAGTGGCGCTAGATTTGGCATGCAAGAGTCTAACGAACGGCTCCGCAGACATGGTAAGCTCCCGTTTTCTATTATAATCCCCCCAGACTAACAAGGGTCCAGACAATCGTGACTGGTTGCTGCTTGATCTTTTCGCAGGAGCTTTTCAATCTCCTCGGTAATATGGGAATGTTATCCCCAGACTCAAAATCCTTCGCGTTTGACCACCGCAGCAATGGCTATGGCCGAGGTGAGGGAATTGCTGCTCTTGTGCTAAAGCGAGTCGATGATGCTATCCGAGACGGGGACACGATCCGCGCCGTGTAAGTGTCTCCAGGTTCTCTTTAACTCCTAAGTTTCTGTACCAAGGTAGATCACTAACTAGTACTCGGATTTTCGCAGGATCCGCGGTGTTGGCACGAACCATGATGGTCACACACCAACAACTACGCACCCGAACAAGCTCGCGCAGGCCGCTTTAATTAAGCAGACCTACGCCAATGCTGGGCTAAGCATGGAACCAACAAGATACTTTGAAGCTCACGGCACTGGGTCAGTATCCCTTCAAATTCTTAAGATGCTCCACATGCTAACGTCTCATAGAACGCCTACGGGCGATCCAATTGAAGCCAGCGCCATCGGAGCCGCCTTCAGAGGATCCCGCTCAACGTATGATCCTTTGTATGTTGGATCCGTGAAAGGGAATATCGGGCATACAGAAGGCGCTTCTGGTCTCGCCTCTGTGATCAAGGCCTGCTTGATCCTGGAAAAGGGTATTATTCCACGAGGAGGAAACTTCGAGAAACTAAATCCGCGAATCGACGACTTTGGCTTGAATCTCAAATTTCCAGTCGAGAGTGTGCCGTGGCCGAGCACTGGATTGCGTCGAATATCAGTCAACTCTTTCGGCGCCAGCGGTACAAATGCACACGTTGTGCTCGACGATGCATACCACTTTCTGACGGAGCGTGGCATTCAGGGTAACCATTGCACAAACCCCGTCCCCTCAATCAAAGGTGCCCTCACACTGAATGATAGCACCGACGGCTACTCCAACAGGCCATCCAAGATCACACCCCGCCTGCTGCTCCTCTCTGGCCCAGATACAGCCTCACTAAATCGCCAAATCGAGCAGTACACCTCCTGGCTCAAGTCTAGCCCAGAGTCACTAAGGTCACCAAGCTTCCTCGAAGATTTAACATACACCCTAACTCAGCGTCGAACACACCACACGACGCGCTCGTATGCAGTCGTAGATTCGCTTGAGTCTCTGGCCGATTTCAAGCCACAAATGTCTTCGCCGATTCGCTCGGTAAAGGAGCCGCACGTCGGCTTCTGCTTTACAGGACAAGGGGCCCAATGGGCTGGCATGGCTCGCGAACTTCTTCGGTTTCCACTCTTCCGCACAAATGTGCAAGATTCGAATGACCAACTCCAGCAGTTGGGATTCTCGTGGGATATTTGGGATGTGCTGCGCGACACCAAGCATGCCGCCATCAACTCGCCCATGTTGTCACAGACTCTCTGCACTGTCATTCAGGTCGCCATTGCCGACCTGTTGCTCGCGCTGGACCTTGCCCCAGCTGCCGTCATTGGACACTCTTCCGGGGAGATTGGTGCTGCGTATGCTGCGGGTGCGATCTCGAAGCATTCCGCGCTCAAGCTTGCCTTTTATCGCGGTGTCTGTTCTGACTATCTGGCGAAGGAGACCAACAAGTCCCACGGCATGATGGCGGTTGGGCTCTCTCCCGACGCGGTGCAGCCCCTGATCGATGCAGTCGCCACATCTCATCCTTCAAAGCCAGCGCTTGTGGTAGCCTGCATTAATTCTCCGGAGAGTGTGACTGTTTCTGGTGATGTTCAACAGCTAGATGAACTCGGGGCTGTTCTTACTGAGCAGCAGCATTTCCACCGCAAGCTCAAAGTTGACGTCGCCTACCATTCTCCACAGATGAAGCAGGTTGCCGCAGCTTACAGAAAGCATGTCGCAAGCCTTGTTGAGCCAGACGATCCACGCCGTGTAGCAGTCATGGTATCTTCTGTGACAGGCGATATCGTCGAGCCGCAGCGTCTGAGAGATGTCGAGTATTGGGTTCAGAACATGCTGCAAACCGTTCGCTTCAGTGATGCAGTGACTAGGCTCTGTGTTACATCTGCAACATCCAACCGTAGGAAGAAGCTCGATGGGAGCCACCGTAATAACGTCTCCGTTCAACTGCTTGTCGAGATTGGCCCACATGCTGCGCTGCAAGGTCCAATCCGCGATACTCTCAAAAACAGTGCCTCTCCCGCAACGATGCCCTACTACTCTGTCTTATTACGTGGATCACCTGCCGATCGTACAGTGCTATCCACTCTGGGTTCCTTGTTCTGCCATGGTTGCAGTATTAACTTCGACCTCGCCAACAATCTGGATGAGAGCCGCGCAAAACAGCCAAAGGTGCTTCCTGATCTTCCCGAGTATGCATTTGATCATTCGCGCACGTATTGGCCAACAACACGTCTCACAAAGGAGTTCCGTTTTCGGCGTCACGAGAAGCGGGATTTAGTCGGCAGGCCAGTCATGGACTGGAACCCGCTGGAGGCTCGCTGGCGCAACTTCTTCAAGATTTCTGAGCTGCCGTGGGCTGCAGATCACAAAGTCAGCGGGGCTATCATCTATCCAGCCGCGGGCATGATAGTCATGGCTGTTGAAGCCGCGAAGCAGCTCGCTGACCCGTCTCGCGAGCTCAAAGGCTATAACATCACTGACGCATACTTCTTGACTGCCCTCACGATCCCTGAGACGCCAGAGGGTGTAGAAACCAATCTTGTCCTTCGCCCTCAACAGTCAGACTCGGGCAGAAAGACAGATGCTTGGGCTTTCTTCTTGTACTCGTATGATAACGGTACTTGGGTCAAGAACTGCAACGGCAAGATCAGACTTGACTATTACGAAGCGGAAGATGAGGTCGATAAAGGTGCACAGCAGAGAAATCTGCTAAAGAATCGAACCGGTCAGTATAAGGCGGCAATCGAGAATGCCAAGTACGTCCGATCCGCCTCGCAGTTCTACGCTGGCGCTGGAACCTCCGGCTATGACTTCGGACCGTCGTTTCAGCGACTTGATAACCTCCACTACTCCGATTTTGATGGGCAGCAATGTGCTGGAACTGTTTCATGCTTCCCATGGAAGACCGTGGACAATCACAACCATGTCCAACCTCACGTGGTCCATCCTTGCACTCTAGATGGCATGCTGGTGCTCACTTTTTCTGCATACAGTCGCGCGGGCACAGACATTGTGTCGACTGCTATTCCAGTTGAAATTGAGTCATTGTGGATTTCGGACAAGGGCTTGAATTACCCTGACTCGTCATTCATCAAATCCGTGGCGAAACTTGGAACGGTAACTAACATGGGCTACGAAGTTTCGGCTTCAGCATTTGACCCTGAGATCAACACTTTGCTGCTTGATCTGAAGGGTGGTCGGTTCAGATTCGTTGCAAATGATTCTGCCCAAGGAGAGTCAGAGGACCCTCAGACCTGCTATTCGGTCCAATGGAAGCCCGATATTGCGTTGCTTGAGCAAGAGAAGAACTCTGAGGTTGCCGGCAGTCCAAGAAACTCCAAGTTTGCGGATCAGGACAACGTTCAGAGCCTTCTTCCTGCCTTCTTAGAATTAGCAACCTTCAAGACACCGAGCTTGAAGATATTGCATTTGAGCCATGAACCTCCCGAAACTCAACAGCAGCTTGTAGAAAGCTTTTTCCATTCAAAGGAGGCCGAGCACCATCATGTGCTGCCACATGGCGACTACACCTTGGTCACTGTGCCAATGGCCTCCAAAGAAGATCTCAAGAGCATCATTGAGAAGTATGATGGCATCAAGGCCGTAACTTGGGATGGCAGTAAAACATTGATCCCTGAAGTCGCAGAACCAGAAAAGTATGACTTGGTGTTCTTGTCCGCGACAATTACCAACTTGATCCCTCAAGCTGCCCATATCCTCAAAAGCGGCGGAAGCTTGGTCGTAGTTGATGCCACGGCCCCATCACCGCAGCCTAATGGACACAACGAGGCTCCAATCGACCAATTGAGGATTTCTTTGAATGAGAATGGACTGTCGGTCTTAGAGAATTTCTCTGATGGAGACAAGCTGGTGTTGTCCTCGAAGCCTTTGAAAGCCCGGGAAAATAGCGCAATGCGATTTGCGCTTGTTGCTGACCAAGGTTCCACATACCAACAGGAGCTTGCTTGTGCTCTGCAGAAAGCGATCCTGGAGACTGCTCAGGACTGCCAGATTGAATCTCTACAACACTTGCAACCAGCTGCCAATGACGAGCTTGCATACATATTCCTAACTGAACTCGAGAACCCGACGCTTGAGCAACTTTCGCCAGAGCTGTTTTTCATTTTGCAGCAGACCTTGATCGCTGCAAAGGGCGTGCTTTGGCTCACAGCCCAGGAAACCTCTGGTCAGATTCCACCTAGCCGCGCAATGATTGACGGGTTGGCTCGCGTCGTTCGAGCTGAGAATCCAAAGTGCGTCCTCACAACCGCTTCACTTGAATTAAGTTCCCTAGACAGCCTCGTCGCATCGATCACAACGCTAGTCGCCATCTCAGACTTCAGCTCCACCGACCACGCTTACGAGCCTGAGTACAAGCAGGAGAATGGTCAGTTCCTGATTAGCCGTTTGGTAGAGGCCAAGGAAGCCACCGAGCAAGTAATTGAGAAGTCCCTCCCTGTCATCTCAAAAAAGATGATGCTGAAAGACTGCCCCCCTCTCAGAATGTGGGTCGGCACTCCGGGTCTTTTGGATACGCTCCACTTCGTCGAAGACACTGATTATTACGATGGCGTTCATCCAGACGAGGTAGAAATCAAGGTAGATCTGATTGGTCTCAACTTCAAGGACCTTTTGCTCGCTTTGGGGCGAATTGAAGGAACCACCTTTGGCCACGAGTGCGCGGGTACCGTAAGCCGAGTGGGATCCAACGTCACAGACTTGAAGCCTGGAGAACGCGTTTGTGCCTTCAGCCCTACTGCCTTCAGCACTTACTCCAGGGTGCCCCGTGGCTACGTTTCGAGGGTGCCAGATGCACTCTCTCTCGAACACGCCGTATGCATCCCAACTCAAATGACTGTCGGGTACTTTGGTTTGATCGAAATCGCCAAATTGAAGAAGAGGGAGACGGTCCTCATCCACTCCGCTGCTGGAGGCACAGGACAATGGGCCGTCCAAATCGCGCAGCGAGCAGGTGGAGAAGTGTTCGCAACCGTTGGATCTGAAGAAAAGAAGATGTTCCTCATGGACCGGTATGGAATTCCTGAAGATCACATCTTCTCCAGCCGCAACACCCTCTTCGCGAAAGGCATCATGCACATGACGAACAACCGCGGAGTTGATGTAATATTCAATTCTTTGGCCGGAGAAGCCTTACTTGCATCGTGGAATATTATTGCTCCCTATGGTCGCTTTATCGAAATTGGTCGCAAGGATATTTCTGAGAATAATAATCTGCCCATGCGCCCATTCACTCGGGGCGCTACATTCATGGCTCTGGAGACCTCGACAATGGCGAAAGACGATCCTTCGTTGGCCTCCAGGACTATTGAAGGCATCTTTCAAGATCAAGTGAAAGGGTTTTATCGTCCTGTGGGGCCAATTCGGGTCATGCCTATTCAAGACGTTGAAAAGGCCTTCCGAATGCTGCAGGATGGCCAGATGATCGGTAAGATAATCTTGAAGATGACTGACGATTCAGTCATTCCAGTAAGTTCACCATCCAATCGTTGATGACATCTTTCTAATTTTCTGCAGACCGTTATCAGAGCCAAGCCTAGCTTCTTGTTCGATGCCAACAAGACTTATGTGATTGCCGGCGGTACTGGCGGCCTTGGTCGTGCAATGGCCGAATGGATGATAAAGGAGAGAGGCGCTAAGAATCTCCTTCTATTGTCTAGATCGGGCTTGCAGAACGAGGCAGCCGCAAAGGCTGTTCGCGCACTCACCGAAGCTGGCGCGCACGTTGAGGCTCCATTATGCGACATCACCGATGCTGCTGCACTAAAAGCTGTCCTGGACAAGTACTCCAAGTTGATGCCTCCAATCGGAGGCTGCATCCAGAGTTCCATGGTTCTTCGGGTATGTGGTGGCGGCAACTCCAATTTCGAGCAATTGACTGACTTATTCCTAGGATGGATTGTTCGAGAACATGTCATACGAGGACTGGAAGACGAGCGTCGACCCGAAGGTGCAAGGCTCATGGAATCTTCATGCCCTTCTTCCCACGGGCATGGATTTCTTCATCCTGCTTTCTTCCATTTCTGGCGTCCTAGGCAACGCGGGCCAAGCCAACTACGCCGCTGGCAACACGTATATGGACAGTCTTGCAAGGTACCGCGTTGCACAAGGGGAGCGAGCCGTAGCACTGGATCTCGGGGCTATGCTCGGCCATGGTGTGCTGGCTGAAGACGATACTCTCCGCGAGCGCCTCCTCAAGGGTGGCTTGCTATCCGGCGTAACACCAGCTCTGATGTATGGTCTCCTCGACTATTACTGCGATCCCGCGCTGGGTATCCTCACCCAAGAGAACAGCCAGATCTGCATTGGTATAGCCTCGCCTTCCAGGCTCAGGAACAAGGTGTTGGATGATCCTTCCAGCCATGTCAATTTGCCATTCTACAGCCACATTGTGAACAGAGGTAAGGGTGGTCAAACGGACAGCGGTGCAGAATCGGCGTCGGCGAAATACAAGGCAGAATTCCTCTCAGCAGACAGCATCACCAAGGCGGGAGATGTTGTATCCAGGGCGTTGGTTCAGCGGCTGTTGGGAAGCCAGTCCAAAGTCGTTGACATGTCGGAAGTTGACTTTAGTCGACCCATGCATGATTTCGGTGTCGATTCTCTTATGGCAATCGAGCTGCGAGCTTGGTTCTCGAAGGAGTTTGCGGCAAGTGTTCCTATCTTCGAGATTCTTGGCGAGGGTTCCCTGGAGACGTTGGGTGTTTCGGTGGCTCTGAAGAGCAAGCTGCGAAACTCCTCGTAGGCGTTTTGGCCTTCCTCTGCGTGTATACTTGTACAAATGGTGTCAGTAGCCCAGGTATCTCTAGAAATTTCCGATAGAATTATCTTGTTGTTATTACCTATCTTGCCCTATCTATTAGCAGTACTAGAACTAAGCCTCTCTCTGAAAAGGTTGGCTTAGTGCACAATAGAGTCTTTTTATCTTTTTAGATCCTTAATTCCATCCTTATTTTGTCTGAAGAGATCTTTAGGACCTTAATAAATTGCACTAGAAGAAGATGATTGGCCAGAGCAATCAGAATGTCTAGTAAGTCTTCTAGATCTCGCCATGCAGTTTAGGGAGATTATGCTAGGTCGTATGTTCGTAATTGCAATTAGCAGTCCTATTCTAAGTTAATCTTAAGGTAGTTATCGTAGCAAGTTGTCTTGTTTGGTCCTTAGGTTGCCGTTTGTCATTGCATAGATAGATGGTCGTAGCGCTTTAATTTTTGCCAGTATTTTAACTTCTGCACTAGTAGCATAGTTAGCTGGATCGACTAGTATGTAAATAGATGATCATAACTTTAGGATGTGTTTAGAGGGGCTTCTTATACATAGTGATCGCGAACGCCTTCTAAGATATTGACATGATATTAATTGTAAGAGATCCTGAAGAAACTTCCACACCCTACTTCAACATCTCCGATACAAAGAAAGAGCCGTCTTAGCTTAGATCTCTTTCACTGGAAGGATGAATATATAAAAAATTCAAACCTTTTAGTGTAAAGTTGTAAACAAATATTGGCTTAGCCACAAAAAGACTCGGACTAGATTCAGTAGATCGGCTTCTTCTTTCTTTTATCTCTTCATTATACACGTGCCTAGACATTAATTCCATGTCTTCAATAACTAAGGTCTCCACCCACCCGTCCTCGTCCTAAACAGCCCGTTTGGATCCACAGCCTCGCTCACTCTCTTCGCCAACGCCCTATTCTCCGGCTTCAGTCTACCAAAGTAGTCCTGGCGGTTAAACCCATAATTCATAAACAGCGGCAGATACGCCTCGGGCAGTGTCCCATCCTCCTGCCATGCAAGCACCCTATCTCGAACACCTGAATACGTTGATTCGATGGTGTCAGCCATCCTTTCGTACTCAGTCTGCGGGACGAAAGAGTAGTTTATCTCCAGAATAATGCGGTCGACGTCGTCGTCGGCATCGATCAAATCAGGGGATAGCGAACGAGCTTGCCGTGCGATCTGCCTGGGGAATGGCTGCCATGCGATACTCGCCACAACGCCCGGCACCAGCAGTGTTGTAGAAGAAACGTTCCGCCAGTGCGCATGCAGTGTTTCCATCACTTCGACTCCATTCTCCTCACTTGGTAGAGGGATAGTCTCAGTAGCGATGTGGACAACTGAAGCCTTGACCACGACCCAGTTGCTGAACGCCATCAAATCTGCATAGGTCCTTTGCCGGAACGTGTTCAGCGACAAACCATCTATGGATGTGAAGTTCTTGAAGAAGTCTGGAGGCACGATAGGGCCGTCGTAGAAAAGGAATAAGATCCAGGTATCTACAGCGTTGAGGTTTGCCCTCTCTGCGGTAACAATAACAGCTGCGCGGTCATCGGTATTGTATTCAGTGAAGTCCCTTACTGCTTTCAGGAGCTTTGAAGTGGTAGACGGAGAGGAGAGGAAGACGAGATTTCCGCCCCAGATCAGGCCTTGGCGGTGTGCTTGGAGTTTGTAATTCGTCACGACACCGAAGTTGTTTCCGCCTCCTTTTAGCGCTTTGAAGAGATTTGGATTCGAAGACGCTGTGACGTTGGTGATGGTGCCGTTGGCGAGCACCAAGGTGTATTCTACGACGGAGGACGCGGCCCATCCGTACTGTGCACTCATGTACGATAGACCGCCGCCTAGCACTAGACCGCCGACCCCGGTGTTGCCTATTCGGCCCCCAACGAATGTCCAGCCTGTGCCTTGGAGCTTTGCTGCGATGCCATCGAGTCGGTTTCCGGGGCCGACGTCAACGATGCCGGTAGCCTGGTCCAGGATGGCTTGATCAAATCTCTCGAGCGATATCAAGGGTCCGCCAGATACAGAGGAGAAACCGCGGTTTGGATTATGTCCACCTGA
>BLYF01000071.1:179860-193764 GCA_014905255.1 Herpotrichia juniperi
GGCTCGGTGGTGTTGGACAAGATGGAGAGGATGGTAGAAACTTCAAGGGTGGTTTTTGGGAAGATGATGCATGAAGGCAACAATGCGCTGCAAGCCGTCGACCAGTACTCGGTCTGCTCCAGGATATAGTGGGGCGAGATGGAGGAGGCGACTTCTATGGTGCCGAGGGATGATATGGTGGAACATGTGTCGGCGGTTGCGAGTGAGAAGAGGAAGAAAGCGGCGGGGAATATGAGTGAAGACAACATCATGTTGCGCAAGAAAACTGCGAGACGGTGAGATTTCTTGATTGAAATAGAGAACTAGGCATCAACGTTGAAACCTGATCACTGCTCATATCATCAGTCTCCCAAGCTCTTGAACTGCTTTATACCCATCATCCGGGCATCATTCTCGACTGTATGCTTAATGACGTCCATGGTCATGCTTCTCCTTTCGTCGCGAAGTTGGTACACAGGATGCCAGAAATAGAAGCGGGTCTGCTAGATTGAACCTGGTTATGTTGGTGTCGAGGGCCAGTAACTGGGAATTTAAACCGTCCAAGACTCCCAAACCTGGATTGTTCACGGGAGAGTGTTGTGGAACTAGCCGGAATGTCGATCACTGCCCGAGGCCGCTGTGAGTCTGGGGAAATATCTTTCTATACATGGTGATCACTGCCAGAGTAGGGCATGTGTATATAGTCGTCTGGGGAAGTTTCTTGGCTTGCATGCATACACGTGGACTTGGTATTGAGCGTAGGGTCAGCTGGAGGCGCAAGGCCCGTTCCCGAACAGGACGTCAAGATTCTCGAAAGGGACGATGCGATATTTATCTGCTTTCGTATTTGTTCTGGGACTGCGCAAGCATGATAGGTTTATCCGTGTAAGTAGTCGAAACCTGGATCCAAGTAGCGGGAAATACGTTAGGTCCCGCACCCATGGGTTATTGTCTGTATTAGAAAACTCGTATCCATCCTTCTTAAGCTTGATTCTTCGTATATGTCGAGCATAGCCTAAATGAGCATCCCTTGAGCTGGTATTCGCGTTGCATGTGCTAACCATTTCAAATCGCCTATTTTTTCCGGATGTAATACCCCACTTTTGTTTCTCATTCAATATTTCATGGCAGCGTGAGTAAAGCTTGAATATGCGAAAAATCATCAAAAAAAAATTGTCGTTACATTACCTATTACCCATAACTCGACTATAACCCCCCATGTCTTTGCTTATTACGTTTCTTCATTACAGTCATACAGTATCCCCTGACATGCCCTTACAGTGCAATCATACCCACCACACTCGCTACACTAATTCCGACATACACCGCAAACACGAGCCCACCATGCTCAAAGAACGCAGGCGTAGACACACTAGGCGCCGCAGCCTTTGAGGAACTGCTTGCAGGCCCCCCAGTACCGACAGCAGCGGTACCCTTTCCAGTGGGGCTGGCAACTGTTCCGGTTCCACCAGTGCCCAGAGCTTGCAACAACGATGAACACCCAGAGGCAGTGCTTGCAGCCTGGGTCGTCGCTAAGCCTGAGAAATCGCAAGCGCTCGCACTCTTGCTATTTCCCAAATAATACTGATTCGCGACCCATGCCAGTTGGTCTTTAGGATCACAGCCCGAGAGCCCGCCATATGTACCCGTGGTAGCGTTGTGGTCGATAGCAGTGCAGTGGTCTGCGTTGTTACCGCAAACGTAGTCGAAGACGTCAGCATATGCCGTCTCATCTGTGGACTTGACGTTGCATTCTAGGTTTGCGACCGCGCAGGCGCAGAGCTGGGAATTTGGGGAGGGCGGAAGGGGTGAAGCTTCTGCTTGCCAGGTTGATGCCACCGAAGGACATGCTGGCGCACTGTTGCTTGGATTGTAGTTTGCCCTTGTCGTCGTGCTCGGACTGATGCTCTGCAGCTGGTTCTTCAAGGACGTAAAGTCGGGGTAGGGAGATACATTGGAGCCGTCAATGGACACGAGGCCGTAATCGTTTTCGCCCATAAACCACTCGTAAACGATACCGCCTGAAAAGACTTCCGTCATATTACCGTAAATGACTTCGACTTCGGTAAAGGGGCGGCTGGTCGGACCATCATCCAATCCCACGATGCATCCGTACTCAGCGAAGAAGACGGGGACGGGGAAGTCGGAGAAGAATTGGACGCGCTCGCCATAGGAGGAAGTCTGGTAGTTGCTGTCTCCACACCAGGAGTATACGTTGTAGCCCCAGAAGTCAATGGCTGTTTGGTTTCCCTGGTTTCCGGGCTCGCAGGCGAAATAGTGTGCCAAGTCGTTACGGGTAGGCACATCTGCAGTGGCATACCCGACGCCGAGTGTAGAGCGATAACCCTGGGAAGATATATAGCCCTTGGAGTCGCGGACTGCAGCTTTGACGTAGGCTGCAGCAGATGTCTGGTTCGCAGCGCTAACATTCTCGTTTCCGGCAAAGAAACCAATGACATTCTTGTACTTGCTTAGTGCATCGATGACGCCCGTGTATCTTTGATACAGGGCGACGTCCCAACTGGGGTCGTTGCTTTGAATCGATATACTCGGCTCGCCTTTACAAATGTTAGTTTATGGTCTTGCCACGACTCAAGATTCCAATGAGTGCCTACCAAGATCTGCGATAACGTATATGTCCGCAGAAGCTAGTTGCTCCATGCAGTCGTCATGGTTCTTGGTCGGGTCGATAGCATACACACGCAAGACATTGGTGAATATCTGCTTGAGGTACGGGATATCACGTTTGCAGCTGTCGCCGTCCGCCAAAGGGTCGGTATACGTGGTACCCTCTTGGGTGCCGTTCGGACTATAGTTTTGCTGGTATGCCACGCCTCGGAGCAAGCTGCAAAGGTGTCAGGATTGCCATTGAAAGGTTTTTGGGATCAATTGAGGGACTAGGCATACAATTGAGAGCCGTTGTTCGAATAGAAGAAGTGCTGTCCATAGACCTCTATCTCGGGGATGGTATTGTAGCTCTGGGCTGCCGCGCCGGACAGGGCTGCCGCAATACCGCAGAGGTATTGCAGGCTGTGACGTACTCTCATTGTGCGAGGGAGATAACGAATGACAACAGCGAGTGAATAGCTATGTAGCTTCTCGGTGCTTGAGATTTGATGCAAAATGGAAACAAGATGGCACTGATGTGGGATGAAGAGTCAAGAGCGAGCCATTGTTTATCTCGGGTGTGCCGGATCTCCTGCCCATCGACGCCATCGGAAAAACATTGGACGCGTGTCACTACGAGAATCGCCCTGGGCGTGTGGCTGTAAGCCGACGGCGTAGGAGCGGTGCGTTGATGACGTCTGTTGGCATGCGGGGTCTGTTGCTGGAGTGAGAGTGGTTGCGATAGCGATCCAATGCTAGCCGCTTTCGGATGATTAGGGTTAGGGTTACACGAGTCCATCAACCCCATCTGTTGCATTGTCGATCTAAGAAGGCCATTTCTTATCGATCACAGCGCTTCGGAAGTCTCCCGGAAGATCCTTGTCTAGCGAATGCTTATGAAGAGAGCAAAGAGCCTTATGTCGACGACTTGCTTGACTGGACCTTTCTGCGGAAAGAGCTGGTTTTGAGGCAACGTCCAGACAGACCTGTTTACGACGTGAAGTTCTAGCCGTTAATGACCACACTGGAGGAATCGAGCAATTAAATAGAGCGCCCGGGTTCAGCGGTCAATGTAAACATGAAAGTGAAGTTGAGGCAGAAAGAAAGCTGTCTATTAACTAAAACCGAAACAGCAGTGGTCAATTTCATCGAAATACTACATGTCCCATCTAGATCCTAGATCCAGCGACCTCACGAGCGCAATTTTGGAATCTACATGACCAGTTCACCAAGCGCAGAATACGACGCGTCAATCTACGTATACTACACTAAAGCTCAATTCACGCGACGCAGCCCACCAACAACATCTAACGTCCTCGAGACCACCACATGCACTACAGCCTACGAGAAGAAGAAAAAGGCAGGAAGAAGTCCTTATACAAGTCTCTAGTGATATGAGGAAGGTCGGCGGACTAAGACCTACTTCCATCTCTCCCATCCTTGCATTGTTTCAGTTTTATTCCAACCGCAAGATCTCCATCACGATGCTTGCAGCACTTACGACTACTGCCCCGGGCCGCGTTGTCACACCCATGGAAGACGCGAATCACACCGAAATCATGGACGGTTGTTTGTGTAAAAGGCTTCATTTCTGCCCCGTTATTCGATGCTTGTTTTGTTTCTTCTTTTCTGCACCACGATCCTTCGACCTGTTCCTGTAAACATGTTTCCCATCTCCACTTTCGTTGTTGTTTTGTCTGCACTTCAGGCTGCAGAAGCGACCATCCATCATCTGTTTGTAGGGACTTTTGGTGCTGCATCTCTCTATACTGTAGCATTCGACGATGAAGCATTGACATTGGAGCTTGTAAAGAACAGCACTGCTTCAGCTGGTCACTCATGGATCTCATTCGACGTACGTACAATACCCTTTCATCGAGATTCCCGGCGTATATAAACATAGTCTTTCTTGTTATCCTGCCCCGTACTGACAGATCTCCAGTACAACAAAAAGAACGTCTACGCCGTAGCCGGCACAGCAGTAGCCAGCTACTCCATCCTCAACGACACCTCCCTCCGTTTCGACGCCTCCACTCCCACAGGAGGGAATTGCACCAGTGTGCACGAGATCTACGTCGAAGCAGCCAAAGCCCCTCCCTACTCCGTCTACGCAACACCATTCGGAGGCGATGCACAATGCGGCACCGTACTCTCTGTCCTCTCCAACGGCACCCTCTCCTCTGTTGCCCAGAACTACACGTATCTGACCAATTCGGGCGTACACGGTCTAGCATTCAGCCCAAGTGGAGCGTTCGTGTATTCAGCAGACGACGGTGCAAATTCCGTGTGGACGCACAGCGTTGACTCCACCACTGGGGCATTAACATACGTGGACCGAAAGACAGCGCCCAAGACTAAGGCCGATCCGCGACACGCGACTGTCCACCCCGGGGGCGAGTATCTGTACGTCGTGTACGAAGGGACGAGCGAGCTAGCCGTCTACTCAATCAACACTGCGACCGGAATCCCAGAATTCACGAACACGACATATCCTCTTCTGCCCGCTGGTACGTATCCCCTCGCCCCAAACATTGAACTTGAGGCTGTTGCTAACTAGTCGCAGGATACAACGCAACGCTCTACTGGGCCGACGAAGTGGCCCTCTCCTTCTCAGGCGCCTACCTCTGGGCCACCAACCGCGGACACCAGACCAATCTCACCGGCTACATCAGCGCCTTCACCCTCTCGTCGACAGGCGAGATTGAAAAACAGCTTTTCCTCACGGAGACGACGACCAGCGGCGGGGCGGCGAATTCTGTTGCGCCTGCTGATTTCTCGGATGAGTGGATTGCGCTGACGGACAGTGCGGTTGGGGCAGTGGAAATCTGGCAGCTGGCGACGAACGGGAGCGCGAAGATTGTGGCGAGCTTGAGCATTCAGGATAAAGGGTGCTGTGCTAATGCTATTTGGTATGATTGAAGAATATGGGCAGGGATGTGAGGGGGACGTGTTGAGAGTGTAGAGAGACGGCAAAGGGAGAGGAGGATTTGCATTTTGAGATGGGTGAACGTCAATGTTTTAGACGGCAGCGTAGCCGCACACCAAGAAGGAACTTAGTAGGACAGCATAGATATCAGAGTCCTTTTCTTCTTGAACAACGCGCCCTGATGATTTCTCAAGTTTTTTGTGATATTGTTACATTTTGTTACAGATGTGCAGTGCGACCGCGCGACAATGTTTTTTATGACCCGCTTAAGCCAACGGTATGGAGTCGCCGTATATGTCTCGGTCGTGCTGTATGGGAGTCTGAAAGTGGGGGGAACGGATCTCCTGCTGATGCTCTTGGACGATTCAGCTGGGAAGAGGGAGAAGAGCCGAAAACATCAGGAAAGGGATCTCCTACTGATGACTTCGGACGGACTGGCAGTGCTGTAGATAGTATGGAGTCGGAGAGCGGGTGGCTGGGCATTGCTGAAGGTGGAGCTTTCGGCGCGTAAAGGTAGCTGGATTTTCGTTCAGCTCGTGGTTTTGATTCTGGCGCTTTCTCGTTAATCGGGGGTATTTGCTCCTCTTTGGTCTCTCCTTCAACATCTTCTTTGTCCATGTCCTCCAATATCTTATCCGCAGCCTTCACTTCTCTCTCGTGTGTCCTCACAACCCCTCCCCATAATGTCTCCAAATCGATCTCTGATCTCTTTTCCTCAACAAACATCTGCACCACAACATTGACTCCAGGCTTGACCTCCCTGAACCCCACAAAGTTCTCAACGTCATCGCCTGGCATGTGCATATCCTCGGGATGCGCCTCGAGCTTTCCCACTGTACAACAAATCCAGCCCGTTCTTATCCCATCGTCCAGATTCCCCTCCGGCTCTTGCCCTCCAACGTTCGCTAACATCTTCATCCGCTTCGCCTTCCGCCGCAGCTTAATCTTCAGCTCATTCCGACCCAGCAGTCCTGCAGCATTCGCTCGTAAGCTGTGCTCACGCCGCAACCAGCGACAGAATCGATCTGCCGAGACGTGGAGGTGCTTCTCGCTGCGCGCAGTTCCAATAATCATTATGAGTTTAGGACCTAAGGCAGGTGGGGGATCTAGATGACGAAGGTCGAGGAGTAGGAGGTCATCGAGGCCTGCTGTCATCGAGATGTACTCTAACAGTGTTGAGAGGAGCGGAGGTGGGTTCGGTGGCAGATCAGGTATCTGGGCGGCTTGGGCGGCGGGGGTGTCTACGCGGTCGCGGAGGTACCAGGGTATATTTTGTATAGCGACAGACGGAGTACCTGAATCGGGGGTGCTGACAGGATTGACTCTAGGCTCTGTGGGAGGGTAGCTCGCTGTGATAGGGTACTGGATTTGGGGTTGGATGGCATCCTGTGTACCCAGCTCCTCTTCTAGCATTCTTTCATATTCCGCTGACTCCGCTGCCTCCAGCTCTGCCTCTTTCTCCAGGTCAGAGAGACCATCTCTCGCTTGTCTCCGAACAACACTTGATGTGAAAGTTCGCCGCGGAGGAGTTGGGGTGGGTGCTGTCCATGATGTGCGATTGGCAAATGTCGAAGCCACGAATGAGCGTACAATTGCACTTCTGCAGCCATGACAGCTAATACTTGAAGAAACTGCCCTTGTTAGAGACATTGTGAGGCGCGCCACCGAAAAGAGCAGCCGCGGTGGTGCTCACGAACTTTCTTCATGCCGGCGGACACAAATGCCGACGGGGCTAATCACGTGGTGATAAGATAAGATGACGAGTAGTGCGCAGGAAAATAATGGCGGGGGGAATTTCAAAGCATCGCCCAACCCGACCCGAATTTTACACAACGAACAGTCACAGACGCCACATCAAAGGCCTATATTAGAGGCCTTTGCTACATACCCACGCCAGACCCTCCCACAAGCTCTTCCTGCACATAGACGATACCCTCAACCATCCGCCCACCATGCAGGTCGACTCCCTCAACTTCACCCCCGCGCCCAAGAATGCCGCCACCATTCTCTGCGCAGACTGCGGCGCCCCCGTCGACGGCACCATCTCAGGCGCATTCTGCTACGACTGCATAAAAATTCAAACCGATGTCACTGGCGGTGTCCAGCGCGATGCCACTCTCCACATGTGCCGCGATTGCGATCGCTGGCTGTCGCCGCCCACGTCGTGGGTCGTCGCCTCGCTCGAGTCGCGTGAACTGCTCGCGCTGTGCTTGAAGAAGTTGAAGGGACTGAACAAACTGCGAATTATCGATGCGAGCTTCATCTGGACGGAGCCGCATTCCAGGCGGATAAAGGTCAAGATCACGGTGCAGCAGGAAATCTCAGAGGGCGCCATCATGCAGCAGTCCTTTGAGGTCGAGTACGTCCAGAACTACCACCAGTGCCCCGATTGTGCAAAGTCCTACACACACAATACCTGGCGCGCTGTCGTCCAGATCCGCCAGAAAGTCCCGCACAAGCGAACCTTCCTCTACCTCGAGCAGCTTATCCTTAAGCATGGCGCCCACAAGGATACGATCAACATCAAGGAAGTGCACGACGGTATAGACTTCTACTTCGCCCAGCGGAATCACGCCGAGGGCTTTGTCGACTTCCTCAAGAATGTCGTGCCGGTTCACGTCAAGAAGAGTGAAGAGTTGATTAGCATGGATATTCACACCTCGACCAGATCGTTCAAGTTCTCCTACTCGGCTGAGTTGGTGCCAATTGTGAGCAGTCCCTCATTCATTTCCAAGTCCATAATCTAACATGTGTATTTAGTGCAAAGACGATCTCATCTGCCTCCCCATTCCTCTCGCCAGAAAGTCTGCCAACATTAGCCCCCTCGCACTCTGCCATCGCATTGGAACCTCAATATCACTTCTAGATCCCACCACTCTCCAGACTGCAGATATCTCGCCCGATATCTACTGGCGATCACCGTTCCGGTCTCTCGCCGACATACAAGATCTTACAGAGTTCATTGTGCTAGATATCGAGCCTCTAGGTGTACAAAAAGGACGTTATTTCCTTGCCGAGGCAACTGTTGCTCGTGCATCCGACCTCGGGAAGAACGAGCAGACTTACTACACGAAAACTCATCTAGGTGGTGTCCTGCACCCAGGTGATTCCGTTATGGGGTACCATCTCTCACAGACAAATTTCAACAATGACCTGTTTGATGTGCTCGAGCAGTCGAAACATTCTTCCACGATTCCTGACGTTGTGTTAGTCAAGAAACATTACGCACGTAAGAAGAAGAACAACAACAGGAAGTGGCGTCTTAAGCGCATGGGTAAGGAAGAAGGCGAAATGCTGCCCAGGAAACAAGACCAGGAGCGTATGGAGCGAGACTTCGAGACCTTCCTCCGGGACGTGGAAGAAGACCCAGAACTCCGGTCTGGTTTGGCGCTGTACAAGGCACAGCAAGAACAGAAGGCGGCAGATGCCATGGAGCTGGAGAGCACGATGGGTGATGATGATGATGATCAGGGCTTGGAGATCCCGATGGACCAGTTACTTGATGATATGGAGGACTTGAAGATGCATGATTAGGTTGGCTTGGGAAGACTATGGGCTCTGGGATGGAAAGGCGAATAGACGAAAAGTAACGGCTGCATGGTTTCGGTGGGTGGGATATCCTTTCTTTCAATAGTTATTGCATCGGGGCTTCTACGACGACTACCGCGTATGAAGCTCCACTTCAGAATTCCGATTTTCAAACATCTTGTATCCAACATCTTCGATGTTTCTATGTCACTCTACCCTCGTCGACTAATAAAAACTAAGTGTCTGCTAGAAGGATCAATTGGCTGTTGGGAACGGATTGGGGCATGCTGTATCATCGAGGCGATTAGTAGATAGGGGAATACTTTGTTCAGGTCGTCCTCTATCTATATACTGTTCGTTCTTCCCCGTGGACCCGTTTCAGCCTCCTTATCGACTATAACAGCAGCCAGTCGAGCTCTCTTGAGATCAGCGTTTCTTGCTAAGCAAATTTACAACATCAGATTACAGAATATCTTGGCTGATAGAAGCAATATCTTAACATATTTGACGTTTCACTTACGCAGGGTGTTGAGACGAAGACCGTAGCTACCTGCATTGTTGACAACCGGAATGACACGCCGTTGGTCTAATTTACTCTAGCAGAGCTTCTCCTACAGGCAACGACGAGCATAGGAGTATACGTGGAGGAAAATCCAGGGTGCAATGACGATTACCGATACCACTTTACCCAATTAGTGTTAGAAAGCTTCCAGAAGCAGTACCATTCAGTTACTACGAGCTTAATGAACAGCCCAATATCGTGATATCGGAGCTAGACTAGTGGACCATCATGGTTATCTGGATCCTATAGTTTAGATTTACAAATTATAGCTAGAGTTTACATAGAGTAGAGGAGTAGGGACATTGGAATCAGCTCCACTCTCCTATTCTCTGCATGACTGATCAGGGCTTTGAAGAAGGTTGGAATAGCTGTAGACTGAAACAGCTATCTAGTTGCTGAGTACTGTACAGAATCAATAGTAACATAATTGAATTAGAAAGTAGTCTTTATATCAAGCGTGCCTAAGATGTCAATTTAAGAGAACGTCTTCGAAGCCTTCAAAGTCTGTAATCGATCAGGACTTCACCATACTCCAAGAGCGCAAAACCTTACCTCAGTCACCTCAGAAGTCTATCTTCACCATACTAAACGTGTTCAGTGAACATATCTCTACTGACCATACGTATGAGGGCATGCTTAAGGATAATGCCTCCCCGATCTGGTTATGCGGCTTTGCTTCCTCCGATTCTATCATCACAGCCTCAATTAGTTTTCAGGCCTCCTAGTTATGGGCCAGCTTTACAATTCGGCGTTCCAAGAAAAAATATTCGACCCGCTTCTTCCTCCTTAAACATGTAAGTCTCGCTTTTCCATTTCATTATCTAAGGTTAGAGCCCGCAGCTGGATGAATTGCTTGCTATGTCTCCTTGCGTGCATCTCTGTGTGGCTCGATAGTGACCTTGACATATCAATTCTAGTTTCGACAACCACCCCTGTTGTCCCAAGCCGCTCGCGGGCGACCAATAGCGTTAGTGCTTGGTGGTACATCGCGGCCTTATGTATGTGCCTAGCAAACACAAACTATTTATCCACTTCTTATCCTTACTCTTTACATTGCCATATCTCGATGAGCAAAACGAGAGAGGTCCGCTTGCCTGCTGGCGTGGCTGAAGCATGCAGGCTGCTTGATTCGTGATTACGTTTCTTCAGCCCTGCATGCTGCAGCCTTACTCCACTATGTAGGCTGCGTCTTCCATCCCGCGTCCCCACGATATAGCCTGTCGTGATCACAAACTTTCTACACTACTACTAGTGTAGGTATAATCCTAATACACAAGTTACTATACTCTATGGTCCCACACTTGCAACAACCCCACTAGCGACAACTTCACCGAAAGAGCGAGCCGCTACGCCTGGTGCGTTCAAGCCTTCCAGACCTTCCCCCACCGTTTGCGCCTGCGAACCTCGTCCAAAACGCGATGCGACTCTTGTACTACACAAGTGATGGGGAGCTTAACTGGACTAAGGACTTCATTGGCGATGATAAGGTCCCTCCTTATGCAATACTCTCTCATACCTGGCAGGATGATCAGGAAGTGACCTTCAGTGATCTGATAAACAAGAACGAAAAGAGCAAGGCAGGTTATGATAAGATCCGCTTCTGCGCACAACAGGCCGAGCGTGACACTCTGCATTACTTCTGGGTGGACACCTGCTGCATCGACAAGTCAAATCATGTCGAACTTCAGAATGCTATCAACTCGATGTTTCGCTGGTACCAAAATGCAGTTGAATGCTACGTCTATCTATCAGATGTTTCACAAGAAGCGTGTGATAAGTTATCTGATTTTGCTTGCGAGCCGGCCTTTCGGATAAGCAGATGGTTTACAAGGGGTTGGACTTTGCAAGAGCTTCTTGCGCCGCGTTCCGTCAAGTTCTTTACTCAAGATGGTCAACTTCTTGGTGATAAGAAAACATTGCTGCAACCGATCCATGAGATAACTGGCATCCCTATCCCAGCCCTTCAAGGAAACTCTCCACAAGAGTTTAGTGTGGAGGAGCGGATGTCCTGGACAAAACGACGAACAACTACGTATAGAGAAGATAAAGTGTACTCGTTACTCGGTATTTTCGGTGTCTATATGTTGCCGAACTATGGCGAAGGAGAAGAGAATGCGTTTAGGCGACTTCAGAAAGAACTTGAAGAATCTCCGGCTAAGGTCACAGGTGCGAAGACAGCAGGAAATGTGCATTGGATGGTCCCCCGTACGGTCAATAGCCTGTTCACTGGACGCGTCGAGCTCGTAAATCGGATTCGAAACGCTTTCAGTGTTGAGGAAAGCCGGAATACATCAGAACAGAGGCGTTTCGTCGTTACTGGTATAGGCGGTCAGGGAAAGAGCGAGGTCTGCCTCAAAGTTGCGAATTTGATGCGAGAAGAGTGCGTTGCAGCTAAAGCTATTACCAACATTCCTCTAGCGTCCTTAGCTAACTATCAACAGCTTCTGGGGCGTGTTCTGGGTCGACGTTGACAACCATACGACGGCTAAGAACGGCTTCGTGGCCGTCGCAAAGGCGCTAGGGTCGTCAGCTGAAAGCATCAACGAGTCGCTGCAAGCACTTGCGAACACGAAGAGGCGCTGGCTTCTTGTGTTAGATAACGCCGACGATCCAGGATTTGATTATGCAACATACATCCCATCCGGAGCCCAAGGCGCAGTGATTATAACGTCCCGCGTCCCCAACTGCAGCCGGTACAGCACCGTCGACTCAGAAGCGCTCGAGGGTCTGGACCTGCAACACTCAACACAGCTCCTGCTCAAATCCGCCAGAGTGCCAGAGAAGTCATGGCCGCGCTGCAAAACACAAGCGCAGGACATCGTCCTCCTCTTGGGGTCACATACTCTTGCACTCATCCAGGCCGGCGCGTACATTGCCGAAGGATACTGTCAGCTAGACCAGTATCCCAATAAATATCAGAAACAGCGCAAGCGGCTGCTTAAGCACCATCCAGAGCAAGAGCAGTCGAGGTATCGAGATGTTTACACGACCTTCGAAGCATCCGCTAACGTGCTAGAGCATGCAAAGGGCGAGGCTGGCACGGATGCTTTAGACTTGCTTGCCATGCTTTCCACGCTACACTCCAGCTTGCTTCCGCTTCAGGTCTTTGAAGACGCGTGGATAGGTGCTAGAAGAGTGCTCCAGGCTAAGCGCGCTGAGACAGACGAAATAGGCGCTGTTGGACAACAGCATGCGTCCCGGCTTCCTGAGCTTGTAGGCACGGAAGCGGATGAGTGGGACGACTACCGCCTTAAGAGAGCCAGCGCTCTTCTCGCCTCGCTTTCCTTGGTGACAAGGCACTACTCAGATGGATTCGACAGAATATCGATGCATCCTCTAGCGCATGCGTGGGCGAAAGATCGGCTTGGAAAGGAGCGGCAACAGCAGGCTTGGGTATCTGTGGGATGCCTCCTTGCCTTGTCACGGAGGCATTCGGAGATGTGGCACATATCCGAGACGGAGTCCGAGATGTGGGAAATTTACGAGAGAGAATTGCGACCGCACCTTCAGTCTTTCTTGTTGCTTGGACTTGAGGCCGCTTTCTTGTATGAATCGCAAAAGGTGATCCTTCCCATCATACTGAGGTGTGGTTGGGCCTTATGTTTCATGAGGGAAGATAATGAGCTTCAGTCTCTGCTTAAGGGTATCTATCGGGAGCTTCAGATTACACCGTCAGATCCATCAGAGGAGCATCTGCCGATATATGATCTTGCAGCGGAGAGCCTACGGCAAATAGGCAAAGCTAAGCATGCCGTGGAGCTACTGGAGCACGCCGTCAAAGTCCGAAAGGCTACACTGGCGGAAACACACCCTGATCGACTAGCATCGCAGCATGCACTTGCCAGTGCCTACCAGGCCGATGGACAGATTGAGGAGGCTGTAAAGCTGCTGGAACACGTTGTTAAGGTCGAGAAAACTACGCTGGCGGAGACGCATCCTGATCGACTAGCATCGCAGCATAACCTTGCTAGTGTCTACGAGGATAATGGACAGCTTAAGGAGGCTGTAGAGCTGTTAGAGCACGTTGTTAAGATTAGGAAGACTAAGTTGGCGGAAACACACTCTGATCGACTAGCATCGCAGCATGCACTTGCTAATGCCTACCAGGCCAATGGACAGATTAAGGAGGCTGTAGAGCTGCTGGAACACGTTGTTAAGGTCGAGAAGACTACGCTGACGGAGACACATCCTGATCGACTATCATCGCAGCATACACTTGCTGGTGCCTACGAGGCCAATGGACAGATTGAGGAGGCTGTAGAGCTGCTAGAACACGTTGTTAAGACTAGGAAGACTACACTA
>BLYF01000071.1:194683-212074 GCA_014905255.1 Herpotrichia juniperi
TATCGCAGCATGCACTTGCTAATGCCTACCAGGCCAATGGACAGATTGAGGTGGCTGTAGAGCTGCTGGAACACGTTGTTAAGGTCTACAAGACTGCGTTAGCGGAGACGCATCCTGATCGACTAGCATCGCAGCATAACCTTGCCAGTGCCTACGAGGATAATGGACAGATTGAGGAGGCTGTAGAGCTGCTAGAGCATGTTGTTAAGGTGCACAAGACTACGCTGGCAGAGACACACCCTGATCGACTACATTCACAGCATAGCCTTGCCAGTGCCTACAGGGGTAATGGACAGATTGAGGAGGCTGTAGAACTGATAGAGCATGTAGTCAAGGTCCGCAAGACTACACTGGCGGAGACTCACCCTGATCGGCAAAATTCGGAGCTCCTGCTATCATACATAATTCAAGAAAGACAGTAGCGCATGACCTTCTACGCTACAAGATCATTCTATCGTCATTGCAAAATATATTACTCTAGCCAATTCTGCATGTAAACCGTGACAATTGATTGTCCTATGTTAATAGCAGAGCGAACGTCATGCTACTGTCACTTTGGTAAGGCAGTTATTCATCTTTACTACAGCAACGTGTCTACAACAGCTAAATGAGCAGCAAGGGTTGCTAAGCTGCATAAATGCTTGGGAGTCCCGCGAGTTATGTTAATTGAAACTTATGGTTAGAGGGGAGGGAGGGGAGGTACCTGGAGTGTCGGCCAAGCATTTTGCAGGGCTGATGGAGAGGGCGAGGGTGAGGAGGGTGAGGAGCGGGTTATGCGGTGTACGAGTGCTGTGGATGTTCAAGTGGATGGTGAAAAGAGGATAGGATAAGGAGGCAAGAGAGACGGATTGAAGGAAGGGAGGTTTCAAGCGGAATGGGTATGAGTTGTGTAGACGAAGATGAGAGTGTACGTACACTAAGCAGCAATACCTTTCTATGCTCGCGCGTTATGACTTACCCTGGAACACACTCTACTTTCTTAGCATAGATTCATATCCACCCAGTTAGCTATACCGTAGTGTTACCTTTTATCAAACCTCCTCTTTACAAATGCACATTCGGCTCTGCTTGCAACACCGAGGAGATCAATAACTGACAACATGCCGGAACTTAGAAAGTGGCTACAGTTAGAAGACTCAAGAGCTGGACGGGCGTTTTAGAAGTCGACCAAAGGGTAGGAGATTTGGGCGAGGCAAACGATGTAAAGGCAAGGATAAGGAACACGGCAGGGCGCGCTGAAGATATGGATAGCTACGATTTTAGAGGAAGTGCAAGAAGGGGTATCCAAATGGAGAAGTGAACCTGTTAGCTCCACATACGAAGTGCTTCTATAAACGGAGTAAAATATGCCGGTCTCATTGTTCAAGTTCGCCGGATAGTATTTGCACGCAAAGGACCTCAATGGATAGACAAACCCCGCATCGCGAAAGATAGGCCTGGTGAATAGAATCTAGGCACGACAGAGTCACATCAGCATTACGAAAAGTTACGCACTAGCATAGCAGCAGGGCACAAATCATCCACTACTCCAACGTCCGTTTTCATTTCACAATCCACATCCGTTCTATACACTAGGACCCCGTCCCCCGCCCCACTTCGTCCGCAATATTCCATCGTCCGGATTAGAATGGCGAACCCGCGTGCCACCTCCTCGCAAGCGCCTCCCAGCACCTCGCCACCCAAACAAAAGCGGTATGTAGGCGTACAGAAGGCAAAGAACGAAGAATGAACCGTGGTAAAAGTCGCTAGAACAAAAAAAAAATGCCGCCGTCCGAGTCCAGAATCGCGTTGATGATGCAAGACCCCATGCCCGACTTCCAAAGGAGAAAGATGCCGTTTGTCGAGCCCCCGTTGGTCCCATGCGAGAGATAGGAAATGTATGCATGCAGCCAGAAAGAGAGAGAGAGAGAGAGAGAGAGAGTCAGATACACAAACAATATTCCCTATGACGCATCCGAGGTATGATATGCAGGATCCCTTGACTCCACGCTAGACGACTAACAGTGAAGGAGTTCCATTCCGACACGCATTGCAGGGATAGAGACAAAGGGCCGGAAAAGGGCCAAAAATTACAAAGTGAGCTAGGTGAAATGCCATGCCATTGTGCATGGCCTCTCTTGGTGTCGACTCCTAATACATGTTGTTGGGCGGTCCTCGGCCAGGCTGTCGTCCGTTCGGTCCTCCAAACTGCTGCTCGAACATCATGCGGGGATCGTTGACATCGCCGCCGCGAAGTCCCATTGGCGGTCCGTATCCTGGAGGCGGAAAGTAGCCCTGTGGTGGGCCTTGAGGTGGCATACCACCCTGAACTGGGCCTGGGTACATGCCGCCACGCATGCCGCTTGGTGGAGCGAAGCCTGGAGGATGGCCTAGAGGGGTATTGCCCGCCGAGAAGCTAGGACCAGGACCCATCTGCTGCTGTTGTTGGTGCTGCTGCTGTTGAGCACCATGCCCTCCCAGACCAGGTGGCTGGCGCATAGGTGGGCCACCAAAGCCAGGCGGAGGAGCGATATTTGGACGCTCTTGGGGGGTGGGAGGCATTCCAGCCTGGCGTCCGCCCAAGTATTGCATCTCAGGCACAGCTTGAGATGGAATGCCCATGTTTGTCAACTGTCGAGGGATCTCACCAGCCGTGTTACGGCGCTGGAGATTCATGATCGCTGGGTCGTCGTGGGCAAAGTTCATCTGAAGACGAGCATTCTTATTGCGCATTGCTTCCTGTTGGTGTTGCATATTCAAATCGCGTATGCTAGCTTCGCGAAGCTGTTGTTCGCGACGCTCAACTTCACGGCGCATCATGAGCTCATTCTCTGCATACATGCGCTGGTCCTCCATAAAACCTGGTGGAAGCCCAGGGCGACCTTTCTGCTGGCCCGGGTGTCGCTGCGCAGACTGATCGAAGAATGCCATATTCTGGTTATCTGCACCGGGACGGGGTAGGCTCTGGTGATGCATTTGCGGTGGTGTGGCCCGAGAAGGCTGTTGCATCAGGGTAAGCAGGAAGTCACGCTCACGCTGTTTAGTTTGAGAGTCGCGCCCCTGCTCATCTCGCCCTCGCCCGTTCAATATAAGGTTGAGATGGGCGTCCTGGGCACTACTGTTCCGAGGAGGTGGTTGTTGGATAGAGAAGTCATCTACAAGACGGTTTGAATCAGGTCGTGGCAACCCATATTGTTCCATGAAGGAATTGTCTGGAGACATGGCGTTAAGTCTCGCTTGTGACTGCCTGCTCTCAAGACCTGGCCTGGGGCCAAGAACATTTTCTAACATGTGCTGCTGTTCGAGTGTCCGAGGAACTTGCTGACGGGGCTGCTGTCGACTTTCTTGCGGCTCGTCTTGTGGCGATTGATGAAGGAAATCGAGAGCGATGCCGCCACCTTGTCTTGAACCATTGGGTGGTGTAGGCTGGCTGGGTGGAGGCGCTGGAGCTGCTGAAATATTGGTGCCTCCAAGCATTTGCAGGATACGCTGGAAGCCTTCCTTGTCGGCATCGGCACCAAGACCAGGCATAGGACCAGGCATAGGGGCTGATGGAGGAGACACGGGCGTGGCTGTAGGAAGCTGGCTCGGCATGGCTGCTTCTTCGGGCTTCGCAAACATGCCCATAAACCTAGATTTCTTGTCGACCTTCGGCTTCGCAATGGGCTCAGGAACGTTTGCATCCGTAATCTTGTCTCTGCCCCAATTTCCAAAGATGATGCCCTGGTTAGGCTCAGGGGCTGATGGTGTGGCTACACTCCTAAGAGCAGCTGGAATTGAGGGCTCAACAGGCGCAGCTGATTCTGCCTTTGGTTCGTCCTTGTCTGTCACCGGTGCATCTTTTGCTTTCATGAGTTCTTTCCATCGTTGGAAGTCTTCTTGCGTGTGAGCTTTCGGCTCTTTCTTCTCCTCGCGTGAATCCATCCACTCTGGAGCCTGTTCTGCCTTATTGCCCCCTCTATTCCAGTCGCGTTCTCCTCGGTCTCCTCGATCACCGCGCTGCTCTCGGTCACCACGTTGCTCTCGATCGCGCTCTCGATCTCGCCATCCGCCTCCAGTAACTCCGAACTTTGTACCCTCGGCATCTTTCGCGGGAGTCTCATCACGTCGAAGCCAACGTTCAGACTTCTCCCGACCGGCAGCAGGACGCCGCGCCGCAGCATCAGCATTCTCTGTTTCGCCGTCTTTCTGTGGTTTCTCTCGGTCGCCATTCCGACCAAACCCACGATCGAAATCCTCTTGATTCAGACTCTTGCGGTTCTTCACGTTGGTCCAGCCCTCACCCTCTTCTCGTGCAGGACGTCGTCCATTCGCTAGACCAGCCTTGTCTCGGGGTCGCTCCGTGTCACGGTCCCGTACCCAGCGCTCATTTCGCTCACGTGGAAAGCGGTCGCCAAGCTGGTCCCCATCGGTCGAGGTAACTCCAGTGCGCTTTTCTGTTTGTTCGGCACCAGCCCTCGCGGTTCGAGACGCTGATGCGAATGCGAGCTTCGGGGGTCCCAGAACAGTGTCTTCGGGTTCTAGAAATAATGCGTTAATAGACTGAACAAGATTCTCCTTTGCAGTCAACTCACGCGTGCTTGAGCGTCGACCAAATTGCCCCATGGGGTTCAACACAGGAAGACGCTCCGCGCGATTCTCGCCAGATGTAGCGGCATCGCCGTCTCGCAGGTTCCCTGATCGTGGTCGGCTGCGGTTGGCAGCAGCGTTGGCGCCAGCGGCGGCGGCGGTGTTGTTTGGGTCGGCTGGCACTTCCATCCATTGCAGGATCGAGGGCAGTCCATCGGGCTTCTGGACAAGCGGAGAGTCTCGCAGTGAATGCAACTGCTCGACGGTATATGATTGACCTCCCATTCTTGAGGGCGTGTGATTGCAGGCTCGAAATAATGGAAGCGGGGGTGCTTGTCGGGTTCAGAGCAAGATTGCTGGCAGGAGGTGGAGCAGGTGGATGAAGTCGCGGCGTGAGCGACGAGCGTCGAAGGGGGCTGCCTTAAAGGCGAGCCGATGGAGAGAGTACCACTTTGCGATTGTTCAAACGATGCTCCTTCTATGGCTGACACAATAATATTCTCGATGCTGCCCTCACGGTGCGAGAAAGCGGTACGTTTGGGGTCAAGACAATTGTCGAGGCGTGTTTGGCTGAAAGGCGCACAACAGAGCAGGCTAGGACTCGTGTATGTGGAATTCGAAGCAAGACGTGGCTCGGTGTCTGTGACTGACGTGCGCTGTGCACCCCTGCCGACGGCGATGTGGAGTGGAGGAGGAGCTGCGGGAGAAGCTTTTGCGTGGCGGCGGGTGATTGTTCAGGCAGTGGATGCGAATATGGGAATACTGGATGTTGATTTGGGGCGTAGCACTGTGATTGATGGAATAGAGCGTGTTGTTTGCAGTTCTGGTCGTGTGTTTGGTCTGTCGCCGTGGTGAATGAGCTCGTCTCAGAGAGGCAGCACGGCGACAAATATCGCCGGTCCCGAGGCCTGGCACGTGCACAAACAGATGCAGGCAGCACCTGCAACAACAAACGAAGGCCCAGGTAGGCCACAGAAGATAAACGTGATTTCTTATAGTAGTTTCATCTCTCACTCGACAGCTCTGAGAAGCGAAGATCCAGGTAGGCCACAGAAAATAACCGTGATTTCATTTCATCTCTCACTCAGCGGTTCTGTACAAACAAAGGCCGCAGAAGATAAACGTGATTTCCTATAGTGATATCATCCCTCACTCAACGGTTCTGTACGAACAGATGACCAACTCCTGTTTGGGAACAATGCACATCGGTTGCAGTCGAGGCATCATATCCTCCACCAAAGAATGAATAGATTGCAACAAGTGGATTCTGACCACTTCCTAATAATTATATGCAAACGCCAGACCATGTTCATGCCCCAACCTTCGCCAGCGATGCAATAGTCGCCGCAGTCGTCCCACTACTCCACAGATCCACCTTTTCCCGATCACAAGTCTCATATATCCTCGAGACCAACTCCCTCAGCATGCTATGGCGATGGTCCTTGTTCTCCAATCTCATCTGTATCCAGCTCACAAGCCCGCATCTCGTAATCAACGTCGTGCTTCCTCCAACAGCCGCCGCCCTCAATAACAGCCTCACGATCTTCTCCTTCGCCGAGATCGCACACGATGCGGAGACATAGTACGACAAGAGTCGCTCTAGCACGTTCTTGGTCCTGAAAATCTCCATATCCTCTGGCGTTCGTAAACAGTCGATGAGATAATCGAGGAACCAGTCTACCTCACTGTGATACGCGCCGTCTTGGTCGGGCTCGCTGTTGATAATGGTCTTTCCGAGGTATCGAGGAAGGTTCTCGACAGTCCAGTCCGGCCGCTTCAAGAGGAATTGGTTGATTTTTCCAAACATGAAGTGCATTGGGTCGGCTACAACGCTTACTACACGAGCTGCGAAGACGCCGCCAACGTACGGCATTGGTTCAGATTGTATAGTTGGCTGTGCTGTCTCCAGCGCTTCGCCAAGAAGGAGTTTGAGTTGCAGGAAATCAGAGTCTTGGTTTGCCTGTGAATTGTTAACATGTGAGACGTGAGGGAATGGCATGGTACATACGTCAATCTTGCCCATGAGCTGGCGGATGTTGAGAACAGCCTGAAGGCGAATTTCGGCGTGTTGAGAGCAAAGACATAGCAGCAACTCTCCAATGTCTCCATTTTCAATGCTTTCCTCCAAGTCCTTCTTTCTCCATCGATTCAGTCCGGGATGCTTCTCATCCTCCTTGGGCGGTAGCTCGAGATCGATCGTTGTAGTAGATCTCGCTAGCGCTTTGGGCTGCTCAGTGGGGATGGGAGAAGCACTAGACCTCTCAGATCCGCTGAAATCAGCACCAGTCGCCAACTTCAACGCCACTTTAGCCTTCTCTTTTCCCATCTTCCAAAGGAAGGCATCCTTGAGAACCTCCTGGTATGCTGGGGCAGCCGAAGTGACCAACGCGTCCCGAACAAGCTCAAGTAAAGAATCATCCTCTCCAATCAGCTTTAGCAGATATAGTAGCTTTGACAGCCATTGAGCAAGAGATTCAGCTGGGTTGCCCTTCTCATCCTTTCCACCTTTGAAAGGCCATTGCTCAACTAGTGTAAGCAGGAGGGGACTCAAAGGACCTAGAGGAGCCTCGGATTGTGGGGCCTTCGCAGATATTGTCTCCTTGTCGTCGAAATACTTGATAGGTCCCTTCATAAACCGTGCGCAGCAGTCGTCCAAAAATTCCAGCACTTGAGGAGAGGGCGCCGATGCACCTGAAGGCACACCAAGACTCGCGATGAGAGCATCCAGCCCGTCTGGGTGGGTGTTCATCTGTAGCATATCATGATCTCGCAGAATAGCGATGAGGAGCGTTTTGATACCACTATACAATTCCCCTTCGGGCGACAGCGCTATGAGCTTTAGGAGCATGATGAAGGGGGAGTGTGGTAGCGATTCTAAACAGGTCAGTGGTTGTCAAATGCAAAAATGATGGTGACCTACTTGTTTTCTGCCACCAGCGCACTAGCGGAGAGTTTATGGCAATCTGTATCCAATGCTCAAGTTCCATAATGCGGAAAGCCTTGTCCTCAGATGATTCGGTAGCTTTCTCAGCCAGTGTAAGGGCGTTGCAAAGTGGTACGGAGATGTCAAACTTCTCCTGAAGCGCGACTTGAGGTGCAACCTCGTAATACAACCTTAGGAGCCGTGTGATCGATTCCCGCATCATGTCTTTCTGGAAAGCAGGGCGACGAAAGGCAAGGATTACGGTCTTCACTTGCGGACATCTTTGACAGAACTCTGTGACTAGACGCTTGGACGCTTGCTCCCATGATTTTGAGGGCCTGGACTGGGATGCAGTATTGCACTCTCGCAAAACGGCGCGAAGCTTGTGAAATGCGACGATAAGAACGCGAACAACGAAAAGGTTGACTAAGTCTGAACTATGATTGAGACACCTTGTTAGCACCTGCTGGGTCAATGGCTGAGGCAGAATGCTCTGGATGAGAGAAGATATCGCAGGTGGATACTCGCGATATCCTCTCTTAGCTCCAAAATATTTAGGTACGGGAAGTTCTATCGTTTGATAAAGGAACGATGAAAAGCCGACCCAGGTGGATGTAAGCTTGGGTTCGTAATTAAAAGCCTCTTTAGAAATGAAGTATTCGGCGATGAGCTCGGGACAAGCTTCAAAGATTGCGACTACCAGCTCCTGCTGTAATATACTGGCGTACGGTTTGAGAGACTTGGTAAACTCCCCGAGTATGATATTTCTGGCGCGTCCTTTGCCCTCGAGAGTCTCGCTGGCATCAATGCCGAAGTCCAGAGCGAGCTCAGCGGCATCCTCCATGCCTACGTCTCCGCCATCATCATTCACCATGGGATAAAATCCATTGGTAGGTAGCATGATGCCATACTCGGGAAGAGTGCATACCATACGGAGAAACTCATGGGCCACCACGTCGGGCGCTTTCTGACCTTCGGACAGGGAGCCTTCGGCGACTTCGTATCTGTAGAGACTTGCAATATGAGATAGAATCCTACCAGTCAAGATGCGGCTTTTGACCTGGCGCGGAATTGTCTTGTCTTGAAATACATGAATCTTGAGCACGTTCAAAATCTCGAAAATAAGAAATGGTGGATCGGCATGCAAATGGTCGAAGATGGCGCGAACTATGTTTCTATTGGACAATAGCTCAATCTTTGCGACCTCATCCAGGTATCTCAGGTGCGTGAGAAAATATCGAACCGCATTGACGCGCACACTTGGTTGTCGGTGCAGGTCGACGGCCGCTTTATCCTTTGAGTCCGACCACAGCCCAATGTTTCTGCCCAGAATCTTCGGTTCCAGAGTAAAGTCTCGCTTTGCATATATAGCCCTGGCATGCGCGCCCTCGTTGAATCTCGTGAGCTCTGTGAGTAGTCTCAGGACTGGCGAGATGATGTTGGCCTGTGACGGTGCGGCGGACAAGCTTCGTCCCAGGCGACGCGCCACGGTTGAATGCAGAATTGTTTTGCATAAAAGTGCCCCATACTCAAGAAAATCGGCATGGCTCGTGAAGACCTTAACCAGGAGCGCAAGACCGGCCGTGACTTGTGTGAGCAGAGCATCATGATTGCTCACGACTGCAAACTCCCACGCTTGTATATGATTCGGTAAGAAAGGCGACTCGTGGTCCTCTTGTCCATTGGGCTTGCTTGGTCTCTGGGAATCCAGGTATTCGCGAAGTATCGCTCGTTTGCGGGGGAGGTCGTCCTTGTCTGTGGAATATAGGATGGAATCGATAAACTTCTTGAGAAGAAAGAGACCTTGAAGATGAGTCAGTCGCAGTACAGCAGCATCTGTGGCACATAATCCAGATCCATACCATTCCGAAAGGCTTCGGCGGTGCCTCGCTCGAATGTCAGAGCCTTTTGTAATTGTCGTGAGCTGGAAACTTCCTCGATCGCGACGGCTGCGGGTGGGGAAGCATGGTCGCGGGAGCCATCCACTCTTTCGATTCGTTGTCGCTTCACATATGGCGACTCGGTAGCTGATTTCCCAGTGGCCTCAGAGGCTGTGCGTTTCCCCATGGCTCAGTTCATGCCTAGTCGCGGTGTTGTCGGTAAGGTGCGAATACTCTGCACGCAAAAGTTCGGGCGGGACATAATTAGTGGAAACTTTTTGACTGGGGTGTACCCTGCCGGAGCACTAAACTCAAGATGGAATAGTTCATATATTCCCAGCTCTCACAAGTCAGACCTCACCCCGCGTCCACTCCTTCACTTACTTTTCTGCTCACAACCCCCAGCACCTAACTTCTTCTTATATGTCAAACCTATCAATTATTTAATCATAATATTAAGTAAGGATGCATATCTACCGCGACTGCACCGGGGACTCTGATAGCTAGCACACTTAGCCACCAACATACCATCCCATCCCTTATGCGGCGATTAGAGTCATGCAAGGTAGCATGTTAGCATCAGAGAACCACAAGAGGTAGATTAGCATACTCGATGGCATGGATGACCTCGAATAAAAAAGCAGAGCTAAACTGACAAAGGCATGATGAGGCTGGAAAACTTAGCACCAGCGTAAGAGAAAAGAAAAAAAAAAGAGAAGAAGGCAAAAATGAAACGAGATCCCTCAGAATCGAACAGACTGCCACCAAAAAAAGAACCCAGGGGATGACCATATGCGTCCCCTGTTGAAGGGGAGCTGGCCGCGCCAGGTGGGGATAGGGAGTGCTGCTCAACGGACGCACCGTTCGACAGCCTTTATTAGTCGCGAAGCGCATTCAACCACCTCCGGATCCCACTTTTATGGACGTTTCTGAAGATTAAGGGCATTATATACTACAGGTAGGAAGTCAGAATTCTATAGTGAGAGACTACGGGGGGTAAGTGGGAGAAGATAAGTCTGCGCTTGCGGTGGCTATAAGTCGGTGGTGAATTTGTGTATGAGGGCTCTTTCACCTGAGGTTTGCAGTGGCGGTGAAAGTTTCTATCCTTTGGCTCTCCTACAATTCCGCTACCACGTATCCTTGGGGTATGTCCTACAAGAGATACTTCCCTGAATCGCCAACAACTAGGAGAGAATGGCCTCCAAACTATACATACAACAAGCACACAGGCAGGTATATGTGAAGTCTCATAATTCTAAGAAGCCTGTATCTGTCGTCATAGTACAATATCAATCTTTAGGTTCCACTTCCACAGTTCTTACCTTGGCTTTTTTGTTCAACCCGTGCCGTACGGCTATTGCAAATGGAATGCAAGCCGCTCCTTATGCGCAATAAATATATGCGAAGAGGAGGAAGAGTTTTTAATGATTACTTTGCCTACATGCATCTAAAACGGTTTATATTAACAAGTGCATGTGATGAGAGAGTCAGCATCCATAATATCGTTTTAACTGCAGTGTATCAACATAGAAAGTTTGCAGCGTCTCTGCCACATCAGATTATGGGGTATCATTGCTTAAACGCTATGATTGAGAAGGAAAGCAATCCCACCGCAAGAGCCAGTAGCAAATCTACTCCTCTCCACTCCTCATACCCTTCTGCACGACCCTGCGCTTCGACACCCTCACCAATGCACTCTTCATCCCCTTGAGAAACCCGTCATTCGCCCAAACTTGGCTAGCATCCCACACCATCGTGCCACCCAAGGTGTCGAACTTGGCAGAATACTCGATGGCCGGCACTAGGGCGTCTACAGGCAGATACCCGCTCCCAGCAGCAGAATGACCTCCCGGCACGCCCACAAAGATTTTGACATCCTTGTTCTTGGATTGCTCGTGCGCCCACGTATCCCACGCCTTGAACGAATACGCAGGCTGCTCGTCGGTACCAGGTACGAATGAGTTGACGCGGCACCAGTTATTGTAGAACTGCACAAACACCATGTCGAGGTACACATTATCGATGAGATCTTTCATGTACAGATCTGGGAATCCGCACTGAGGGGCAGCGGTGAGGTAGAATGGGCGACCTTGTTGACTACCACTGTGCTCAGTGTAGTCATCCATGAGAGTGCGGAGCTCGTTGGCGAAGGAAGCCATGTTCTGTGCTGAGCCTTCAATATCGAAATCGAAGCCATCGACGGAGGCTTGACCGAAGGGGCGGAGCGTAGAGGCCTGATCCATGGACGGATGGTAGCCGTCAAGATGCACGTCCGAGAGCAAGAATGAAGATTGGGGAGGTCCGAACATGAACCAAATCTTGCGAGCGGAGCTGATGGCAGCATTGGGGGTTGGGAATCCGCCTTCGTTGTAGGTGGCGCCGCCGACGGAGAGGAGGATTGTTTTTCCGTGGGCGATTTGGCAGGCTTGGATGTCGGCCCTGGAAGTTGTTAGTGTACGCTCTGTAAAACAAGGCAAGCAAGGAACTGTTGGAGAACATGAAGGAAAGACTACGTACTCGAGCTCAGGGCAATTTGCCAAATACGTACCAGGGAAGCGTTGGCACTTCTTGTCGTCTCCTTGGTTGGCGAAGTTCAGCACAGGCTCACCACCTAGACCATCCATCTGCAGCAAAAAGGCAAGCAAGATGACGTCCACGTCTGGATTGGTGCTACATCTTTACTCAGCGCCGTTTTTGCTCATGGGTGGGTCAAAGAGGGGCACGATGTGCCTGTATATACGTGCCAGTAGTTCAGTAGCCGATCTTGTGAGTCATTCTTTCCGACAGAGTTCTGTCCCCAGTAGATGGCGACATTGGACTTGGAGGCTGCGTTGAAACCTGCGATGACTACACCAGCGCTGCAAAGGGCGAGGCAGAAAAGGCTTGAGAAATGCATCTCGTATGGAAGTAGCGAGTGAATACTGTAGATTTTAGCGAGTGTATTATCGCGCTGATGTGGGATGACTGTGGAAGTGAAACGAAGGTGGGCGGTGTTGAGGAAGTTGGGGCAGAGGCTTCTTTTATAATCTATGAGATTCTTCAGACGTGAATTGTGACTCTATGCATGATAGCAGAATTTTCCGTCCGTGCAGCCACGAGTATCTTATCATATACCACTGATGTTGTGAAAAGACATATAGACGACTTTGACCGCACGGAATATATAAGAATGTGCTGAAGCATTGTAGCGACAGAGATTAGAAATATCAAACAGATAGTAGCTTGATGTTTATCATGTGAGATACTTCACAGTACACCACGATGTTGCTTGGGGAAATACCAACACCCGCAGGAACACCAGGTACAACGTTATGTAGCGACTTAGTTGATAAGAGAGCATAAATTGGATGGTAAAATTTCGCATATTTGATTCATGATTATGAAATGTTGAAGCAAGAAGTTGAAAAAAGGGATCAGGAAGTGCAGAAGCGTTGAAGGGAGGTCATATCAACTCACTGGTCAAGCTCTATACACCTGCTCAACCTTAGAATAATATCCCTCGCCCTTCTCCTCCCACCTACACTCTACTCCCAATGAGGAGTAGGAGAAGTAGGAAGATACCGACATCCCTCATTCCCTTTTGAATGGTCATCAAACATTTCTCCAACGCATGTCTATAACCTATCTAAGCTGAGATTAGATCTTCAACGGCGGGGCATACATACTCTATATTCTCTACCAAATAGTGGTAATAATAAAGTTCGATCAACCTTCCAGCATCCTCTTGCTTTCACACTCCGTATACACCTCATAATGCTCATCCATCAACACCCTGAGTAGCGATGGTTCCGAAACGAAGTACAAACTCCCCAGCGCCCTCTTCTGTGCGGGCGATTCATCAAGCAGTCCTCTGATCGCGTCCCTGCCAGTCGGCATCTCCCTGTGCGGTAAATATTCATTGGTATAGCATTGGTCTCCTTTGGTGGCTGCTCCAAATACATCTGACACGTCCACGAATCCGGCGCATTTGTATGTGACAGTCAATGTTTCAGTGTTATACTGTTCCCAATACAGATTGTTCCATTCTTTGTCCAGCATCTTATCGAAGCACACTTGAAACTTGATCTGGAGACCAGGTTGTTGTGTGCGTAGCGTACATAATATGGGGCTTAGAAACATCCAGCAGAATTCTGTCCGGTGCTGTTTGTGCATATTGATTGATAATGTCTTCAAATTCGAGAAGCCAAGGAGCTCGCTCCATCTTTGCCGCTTGGGATCGTTCCAGTATTCGTGCTCAAATGCTAAGAAGTCTGCCTTGCTCTTCGGATGCCCCGAGTGCATTTCCTCATTGACAGTAACAACGAGATGGTGGACCTGTGATCTTGGTATCGCGCTCTGAGCCCAAGTCCTTGATTCTAGGAGAGCAGAATCTAATTCTACGGTGAAGGTATTGGTATTCCAGTAGGCCTCGAGTAATTCCGCGGCAACAGTAGGATTGGATGTGTCAACACGTGTGATGAGGTGTGGCTTGGGGTATGGATGGTCGATATGAAATAGCGCACTTGATAGGCCGTTTGCGAGGTATGGAGATATGAGCGGAATAGGGGAGGCTTCCCTAACAACATCGGGATATATCATATCTCGAAGCTCACGAGGAAAGCGAAGGAGATATGCCGCATGATCTTGCATTTTGGTCCGAGGCATTGAAGATCATGGAAAGAAAGATTTGGAAGGTTTGAGTTATACTGATACTAAGTGTTGTTGCCTTGATGACGCGTAAGAGCTTCAAGGACCACACCTCAAGCTGATGGACGCCTAGATGAGTCGTGCACTCTAAATCTTGGTTTAGAACTTTGTCACGGATGTTGATATTGATCCAAACACGGGCTACGAGGGGCAGCCAAATCAATTCTGCCCCTCACGTGAGCCAAGATGCTAACCAAATCACCCTGGCAAAAGTCTTAAAGAGCTTACTCGCCCAATGAGGATATGCGTCGCTTTATGGCTGAGAAACTATACCCACAGTACATTGTCGGAGTTGCTAATAATTTTCTAGATGCAGATAGAAACAACAACTTCAAGGCATGCATCTAGCGCCAAAAACGGAGCCAATTCACTGCAAAATTGGCTTTATTATGGCTATTTTACGATGTGCTAACATTTTGGTGCTCGGACCCCACCAAGCACGTGAGGGACAGTATTAATTTTGCCCCTTGTGCAAGGTCGAAAGTGTAGTATGCACGGGCCATTGCCAAGCCTATCAAGCATGGAGCTGTCGCCGTATCTTCAACTTTTCGACGTCGCAAAACATATCCACCACAACGCCCTAGCCATGTCTCTTCAGTTTTTCCGGCACCTCATACGGCCGTCCCTTCTCCAAAGGACCTTCACCACATCCTCGCGACCGGTACGACCCTCAATTGGCCCCACACCCCTCCGAGATGCGATATCCGCTCTCACAAAACCCGCCGTACCCGCATCGCGAGCACACAAATGCACACTCATACAAGTAGTCCGCAGTGGACGGGGAGTGAAGCCACCACGCAAACTACGGTCTCCTGCCCTCAAGAACAGACCAGAGATGAAAGGCGTGTGTTTGAAGGTCGGCACGACAAAGCCCAAGAAACCCAATTCGGGGGAGAGAAAGATTGCGAGGGTACGGTTGAGTAGTGGGAAGATTGTTACGGCGTATATTCCGGGAGAAGGTATGTTTGGACTATCTCATGTGGAGCCGAGGGTGTAAAAGGGAAACTGGCGAAGAGATGAGTCTGAGACGAAGGAAGCCTGAGAGTGACATATATGGAGTCAATGGCTAATATAGATGTTGCAGGACACAACGTACAGCAGCATTCTGTTGTTATGGTAAGAGGGGGCAGAGCACAGGATTGTCCGGGTGTGAAATACCACCTGGTGAGAGGCGCACTAGATTTGGTAAGAGTTGCGACAAGGCCGCAACCATACTACCGCTAATGCGATACAGGGCGGAGTGGCCAACAGGATTACATCGAGATCGAAGTACGGGACGAAGAAGCCCAAGACGGCAGCGGCATAAGCGAAGGTGTTGGGATGTCGAGTTTTCAGTACTAGCTATTCTGCATTGGTGGCGCTGAGTAGAACAGAAGTTTGCTGGCGCTCCACATTGTATCCTATCATGTAACACATATTTACATCGGACGTGGTCATAGATTCAAGACATTCCAGGATTGAGACCTCTCGGCTTGAATTCTCAGGCGGACATGGCAGCTGCTGTTTGTTCTCTAAAGCATCAGCCGTTACAAGCGACACTGATTGTTTCCAAGTACTAGATGGTAAGGTTGTCAATCAGTTGATTGTGTATGCAGTATTTCCATGGCTTTTCTCCGCTGTCGACGGCTACTTGAAACAAGCGCGAACACTGTCTTCATCCCCATCTTTGGACTACAGATAAGAATCAAAGGATGGCGAAAATTGATGACGACAAATATTTACTAAGTAATTGCCGTACCAGAGGCTTTGCAGCGTCCGTTTCTCTATGCTCTATTTGCTGTCTCCCGTCTTAACTTTCTCTCCCCATTCTGCGTACGACTCACAGGTTGCATACTTTCTTTCTGATGCAAATTTATATTCAATCAGCTATCCCTTTCTGTGATAATCATTCACTTTTAGTATATTGCGGTATTGACACACATTTAATCCACAGATGATTGTACTATTTTGAATTAGGCCCCATTAGTTGCGTGAATGATGAAAAGACATGGCAAACATATAATTCTGGTGGGTTGTTGTTGTTGTTGTCGACTCCTATTAGGGTTTTCATGGCGAGCCATGGTTCGACGAAAACCAAAGTCAGCTGACTGCTGCCTTCAGGGCCACCGAAGTTGCCTACCACGACTATAAATGCACCCTCGCATCCGATTGCTCTTGCGCTCTAACCTTAGACCCCTCAGTCTCGACCTGTGTCGACCCTTTTCCGTAACGATGCATTGTCAACAATCCTTCAGTGGAAACCCGTACCTTGGGTAATTCCAAGTGGGAGTGAGCTGCAGTTCCTAGAAAGCTTTGTGGTGTTCGCTGATAAGGAGATGAACCAGGGTGTGCCGAATCTTATGGCCCGGGAAGCATTTGGGGTAAAATGGTTCTTTTCCGCCTGTGCTGTTACCATCGACTACCTCAACTGCCACTCGCTTGAACGTTTGCAAATGCAGAACATCGTCATCAAAGAAGATTTCAAATCTCCCTCGAATCCTGAATGTCATGCATGCGGTCTGGTGCGGTTTTGCGAAGAAAATTCAAAGCTTCGCATCCAGCGCCATGTGGGACTGTGGGATGGTCTGTTCCCCCTGACTGGGTTGATTTGCGCTTCGCCGGTGACGGATTGAGAGGACCTTCCTTACGAGGTAGTCCTCCTGTCGATAACCTACTTCCTCATCTTATTGGATGGTTCATGGAGGCAGATGCCCTGGCTTCCTTGATGCCCTCGAAATCGTTTTGTTACGTCTTCGATGGAAGGTCTTCTCATGACTTCACGATATGGAACTTGGTTTTGAGAGCTGCTTCACTATAAGAAGGTATGTCGGAGCAACAGCGTCAAGGTAAAATCCATCCTCCTCTAGCCTCCGACAGTCGCGACTACCTGCATAGTTCATGGCCGTTGCGTTGCCACCTTCCCGCCGGCTTCTCGGACGTTATTGAGAGCATCCAACAAAGAAACTCGCCGATAATTGATTTCAAGGGATATTTCAGAGAATCGTGGGATCTCAAAAGTGTTCTTGCAACGCGCATGATGTGGACGAGCGAGCAGTGGCGTTCAGATTGGAGTGCGTTGAAAAACCAAAGGATTGTGACACCTCAAGGTGTTACAAGCACGAGTGTGAGGACGCTTGTTCAGAGATATCTACATCGAAGTTCTTCCTCGATCGGTCGGCAAGCCAACTGCATCGATGAAAAAAAGTAAAATCGGTAGGCACTATCATCTTGTTAGCATCGGATTGAGTGTCGCACTCCACCACTCTTGGAAACACCTCCTGTGACTAAGAGTGATGTTGGGTGGATCGTGGTTTTGAAGCTCGTTGGGAGCTGTCGTTGGAACTGTGGTTTGGGTAAGCTATCAACCATACTTGA